>JAHWXV010041667.1:0-12915 GCA_024586415.1 Phrixothrix hirtus
TATATATATATATATAATATTGTAACACTACATCTTTTTTGAAGTCAGTTATCGTATTCTTTTGTTGGGTTACTTCTCTGTATACGATGAAGGCATTCACCATCACAGAGCCACATATGAGCTCCACAGCTAATTTTCAATACCACTTCGTCCCTCTTCACAAACAGTAAGAGTAAGCTTTGATTTGATCAGATAAATCTATGAAAGCTTTTTCTGTCATTACATGCGATAACTACCGCTAGTCTTTCAATATATTTCCCTCTCTGTCAAACAGTTTTTATTGCATCAGTGTTTAGTAGTCAACAAAAGCACATCTCTAGTATCATGTCATTTTAGCATTATAATTCTAGTATTACTTTCTCGACCGAAAGCCTCATATTTTTGTAGTTTTATGATGACAACTTCGGTACAATTCAATTTTCGATTGGATCATATGGTTTCAACAAGATGAGTTTTATGGTTTCGTAACCCATGTGCTAGTTATACACTAGTATAATAATTGTCGGTGATGCTCAACCACTCTGTAATAAATTCGCTATAAGAGACATGATGACTTTGAAAGATGCATTTCTGCCTTATATAATTTGATACCAAACTTATTGTGCTTGTTTTTTATATATTACTTGAATTTCAAGTGATCATGGAATGGCACGATGGTCTCATCTATGCAAATGCTATTTCCTGATGTTACTATATTTTGAAAGCGTTCAATAAGAGCTTCTGCAATAATGGTGCTATTTTATAGACGCGATCAAATTCTTATTCTTGATGGTCGAAGACAATAATCACGTAACTGTCGTGCTTTCAATAGTCACATCCAAATAATTATTTCAAAAAATTTCTTGTCATTATTAGTCAATATCCATGGCTTTGACTTAGAATTTTGCGAAAGTGTCCGCTGTCTCAGTTGCTGGTTAGCATAAATATTTGTATGGCAAACTTTGTAAGGTATTATATCATCAGTCACAAAGAGCTTAAAAAATGTATATGGACATTCCCTGAAAAGGTTATAATAATATTCACTTTTCATGATAGCATTGTCCACAATAAAATAAAAATGCTTCAAATTGGCACTATTTACTGCAAACCATTGCAAACTTGTATTATAATCATCATCTTCTGTTTCAGTATTATCTGAATCAATTATAAATTATAAAATAACAGAATGAATTGCAGCACTGATATGTAAATCCTGAAATAGATATGTAGGTAACAATCTACCAAAATTTTTGATTAGATTCACCTTATCTTGCAGATCCCGTACTTTTCTTCGATTGCCTGGATAATCAAAAGCCATGTCACTGTGGACAGCATTTACGGAAATTTTTAATTTCTCGTATCTTTCTCTATGAAATTGCAATGCATTGCAGGAATTGGATCTTCAAAGGAAGAACATGATACATTAGCTATTGTTATTACGCGGCTCATATTCAATAGATGAACTACCACCTTCAAATTCAGAAACCTCAAAAACCTAAAAAATTGTAATTTTTGCAGACATAATTTTAATTTATATGAAAAAAATCATCATACCCACGATAGGTGTCATATTTAACTGCTATTTTGTATTTTTAAATTTTCACATATGATTCCAATTTAGTGGCACTGAAAACCTTCAGGCTTTCGAATAAACAATAAGATAACCTGCATTTCCACAGATAAAAAAAATACATGTCGATTATTTTCCATAAGTGGGCAAAGTTTCATTAAAATCGATGAGTGATAGTTGGGTACCTTTACTTGTTAGAGGTATAAACACAAAGAATGAGATGATAATGACTGCATAATGTTATGCATCAAGAAGAAGGACTTACAAGATATGCTAAGCAAAACATGAACATAATATTGTAAACCTCATCATTCAGTGGACTAATATAGGTGATCTAAAGCATGGAGATTTAAGGAAAAATCTGGATGCTGGTGAGTTTCTACATTTTGTTGGATTGTTATTAACAAGAGTGTACAAATAGCATAATGAAGGAATTACAAATTTGTGGAATGTAGAAGATGGACACTCTATATTCAATAAAATTATTAGCAGAAAAATGTTTAGCATAATTTGCCAATGTTTACACTAAAAGATGCATACATGCCCTACGAAAATCTAACTTGTGAAGAGCAGCCGTTTATTTCCCTGGCAGGTGCTCCTTCAAGCAGTAAATACCTTCTAAACCAGAGAAGTGTGGTATAAAGATCTCGGCAGCATGTGGCAGTCAAACGTCATATATTTATAATTGCCAAATATATAGTAATAAAACAAGAGACCAGTGTAAACGCAACCAAGGTAAGCGAATTGTCTTAGAGATGGTAAAGAGATTGGAAATATCAGGTAAAAACGTGACCACTGATGATTTATTTACAAGCCTTGATCTTGCAAGATATGGAAAGGAAAAATTTAGTATGCTTGGTAAAATTCAAAAAAATAAATCAGATGTCCAGCAGGAATTAGTGACTATGCACATATATTCAACAAAATTTGGCTATTAAAACAAAGCCATGTTAGCCTTACACTGTTCAAAAAAAAGGGAAAATCATTATTTTACTATCGACTAAGCATACTTAATAGCAGTGAAATTTTTTCAGATAAAAAGAAAAAGCACAAATAATTATTGACTACAATAAAACAGTCAGCTGTAGACACTGTGGACAAGTTTATACTAACAAGCAGATGGCCTGTGATAGTTTTTTATAACATCATAGACATTAGTGCATTGAACTCTTATATTATATGGTGTCATCTAAATAAAGATTGGGAAACAGAAAAAGGTTACCAATGAAGACAATATGCACATAGAAAAAGAATTGATTGCTATTGGAAAAAGCATAAAAGAAGCTTTGACATCACAAGGTCATTCATAAGAAATGTAAAAATTAAAATGTGGTAGATGCCAGAAATAACCCAGAAATTTGGATAGAAAATACAATCAATTTGTTTGCAATGATTATCACATGCTTTGAATTTAGAACAAATAGTTCATCCTGTCACTATTCTTTAATATAATCTACTACAATTCTATAGTATTATAAAATTTTTAAATTTGTAATAATTTTTGTATGTGTATCAAATAAAAATAATCTTTTCATAAATATTATTATGCTGTTTATTAGAAAACATTGGGGTTATTATTGACCCTAATGGTATCACATATTGCAAAAAACCCAATATTATGAGGATTAAAAAAGAGTCTTACTTCTCTCAGATGCCATTTTGGTAATAGAATAAAAATAAAAGTAAGGTAAAGGTCCCAAATTTTGACATATTCTAATATTTTAGCAAATTATAAGAAATCTATCAAGCTTGGAGTTATCAATTACAATTTCCTGTAATTTCCATTAGTCTGGTAAGAAGTATGTCAGGAGCTATTTTATCAGCATTTTGCAAATGATATTCCACGAAATTAAAGTTGAACACTTGTTGATGTTTATTTGTTGAATATTTATCATTTTAATTTCTAGAACTGCAAAAATGTGTGTGTCGAATATTTATTGATATTGGGGCAATTTCAAAGTTAGATATCCAATTTTAAGTAAGTAGCAAGTTAATTTGAAATTAATTGCTTTTTAATGGTATTTTAATATTAACCTAAAAGATTGCTTATTGTTATAATTAGGTACCAAAAATTTAGATGTGTACATAATTTTGACATTCGTGTCGAAATTAAGGGCTATAATACAGTGAAAACTTTTTAAACCGGAATCCCAAGGGACCATGAAATTTTTCCATTTTACACAGGCTTCCGTTTTAAACAGTGATGCTACATAAATTTTTTGGTTTGCATAAAACATTTATTAATTAGCTTTTATCATATTATATTTTAAATGTTTTATTTCATGTATACATGGACATTTTTTAAGGTTTTTGTATTCCACATTTGTGGAATTATACACCTGTTTTTCCACAGTTTAATTTAACAGTGAATTGCTTAGCGCTTAAACCTTCAATTTCGTGAGCTTTTGTTAAGTTAAATTTTTCTTTAAGTGTAAGAGTGCTACATATGTGATTTATTTTTATTTAAAAAAAAACACAAAATCTAGTTAAAAATAACAATCTTAACATGATTTAAAAAATTAAAACAACTGTTTTATTCGCGGACGTGACACCATGAGAATACTTGTGCAATAAATTGCACAATATACGCATGAACTTACAATTAGGATTGAAAGTGCATGTGAGTAGTTTCAAGAACTGTTAATTCTGCGCTTTAGCAGAATAGTATACATAAGTTCCTTTTGAAGTTTATTAATAACATTTAATACATAAATATAATGTTAATTCCTTCTAAGAAATACCTAAAAACTTAGGCATGTTAAAAGTATAGATATTATTTACATTACATATGCAGACATAATTTTCCATATTTTTCAGGTTAAATTTATTCCATCGGACCTATATTTCTTTCCGTGTTCGCATTAAGCAGTTTCCGGCTTAGCCTATGTATTTTCCCTATAATTTTCACGGGACCATACATATTTTCCGGAATAAGCAGGATTCTGCTTTTTCCAGTTTTTACCTTAGACAGTTTTCACTGTACTTCAAATTAAAAATGTTTGCAAAATATGCTTAATCTCTATTAAAAATGCATTTGCGTTGTATTAATGATGTAACTTGAGTACATTTTACTAATTCTGACACCCCTGTTATATTTAGATACGGGTGTTAAATTTAGGGTCATATGAGGTCTTGAATTTATTTATAATGGAATATACAAAATAATAGTTATACAATTGTTTTAGAAATGTCTTACAAAAAATAAAAGAATCGATGAGACAAGTTATTGATGATATGTGCTGGTATCTAAAAATTAGTTGCTAGTAAAAAACATAGCGTTCTATGTTCAACACTAATTAGTATTGTGAATGGAAAATGCAACATAGGTGCTAAAATGGGAGCACCTATTGTACTGTCCACTGAAGAGGAGAAATAGTTGGTTCAGTGGTTTATAACAATATCCGGCAGCAGGTTTTCCCACTACTAAAGATCAGCTTACTAACAGTGTTTGCTTTATTAGTAAAGTGACTGGGATGAGATAATTATTCAAATGGTTACCCAGGAAGACATGGGTGCAAGGTTTTTTTCCATACAAGTTCTGAGTTAAGCATCAGAATGATGTAAAACTCAACCTTTAGTGGAGGTCCAGTCACTGAAGTAAAACTTCATGGCTGAGATAAAATCGTACATGGAGGAAAATGATCTAGACGTAAGCAAATTATCTTCCCGTGTTTTTAATTTGGATGAAAAGGAATATTTTTTTTAAGTCCCAAAGCTCAAAAGGGCATAATAACTAGTTCATAATATAATAACCAACAATAATAAAGAGTGAATTACCAGTCTTGTAACTGGTAAAAACTTATGCTTATCTTAAATGTTTCTCTTTTTTTAAAAAATTAACTTTTAATTTATAAAAAGTGTTCATGGATAATTGGCACCTCCAATGATTGTTTTAAAACATAAATGACTCCCTAAAACAATTATAAATTTTATGTCCCAGGGCTGGAGCATTGCAAAATCACAAAATGGGTAGATGACAGGTAAGACATTTTATGAGTGTACCTCGAATATTTTCTGTCCATGGCTAGTTGAAAAGAAAATTGTATTGCCTATTTTGTTATTTGTTGATGGTCATATGTTACACCTGACTTTGCCCTTATGTGAAATTTGTAGTAAAAGTGCAATCGCTCTTATAGCATTGTATCCAAATTGTACCCATGTCCTATAATCTTTGGATATTGGGAATTTTTCACGGATTAGAAAATCAATAGAAAAAAGATATTCATCAGTGGAGCATTAAAAATCCATGAAAATGTTGAAGCCTGAAAACTTTGTTCCTTTATTAAAAAAGTCCATTTCTAATTGCTTATCATTAGTTATTTTAAAAAACCCATTTACAGCTGAAAGACTATGCCCACTTGATGAGAATGCAATTAACTACACAAATATTGTTATTGTTGAACTTAAACAAAAGAACACATGCAATACCTCAAATAACAAACAAACAAATATAATAAGCGGCAAGCAATTCCTAAGTGCAATTGAAAATCAGATTGGATTTAAAAAAAGTTAAAACACTGAAAATCAATCAAACTTCAACTTGGATGGAAGCTTTTGGGAATACAAATTTATAACATTTTTGGGCTAAAATTTACTAGCAAACATGTATTAATTCAGGAGAATAGACTTACAACAGATGTAACTAACTGAAGAAACTCTGCTTCAATTATGTTGACAAATCTTCAAATGTCATAAGTATGTTTGTTCCTTCTTTCAGTGAAGATATGATGCCAGCAAAGAACCATGAATTATTTGCAGAAATAATAATTAATTCAGACCTAGAAACAAGTTATATTTAATGACCAGTCAATTCTAATTTTGAGTCAATTTTTCAAAATATGTAAGAAACATGCTAGCATGTAAGCACAGCAGTGTCCGGGGAACAACACTTGATGATCAACAAAAAACTATAGAAATGAGCACAACACAAAAAAACATAATTCTTGAAAAACATGAAGAAACTTTTATCACAGATACAACACAACATAATGAGAAAGTACTCAACCAATACAGCATTAATTAAAAACGGTTTATTTTTGCCTGAAAAATTAACATCACAAAATAATTTGACAAAATGTAAACCTAAATTAAAAATTCACAAAAGTGGGAAGAGTACATCAAAAAAAAAAGAAGCAAAACAAAAGAAAGAAAAAGACATCCTCAAAAGAAAAAGCAAATAAAAAGAAAATGTTATTAAACAGTTAGAATCAGCCAATGCAAGCAAACATACAAAGAAAAGTAATTTAATATGAAACACACAGCTCCAGAACTACCACTATCAACTAATCAAAATTTTATTGAATCAATGTGTGTGAGATTTTGTGATTATCAAAGATACATGTAATGACTCGAAGTGGCCTCTAAAAAAGATATCTAAGAAATTTGAAGGCATCTTTCAAAAAATTGAAACAACTATTGTCCTCAACAATAGAGATTTTTTAAAGTGCCTGATACAAAAACTTCTCATCTACTCTTTAGGGTTAGTTGCTAAATATAATATAGTGTTTCAGATAATAAGACATTCCTTCTAGGGGGTAAAACGAGATCATACAAACACCACAATAAGTGTAAAATTAAGAATAATATGAGTACCAAAAAGTCCTTTTTTTTTTAATAATGATGAGTTGACCATGAATGCTTTCAAATATAACAAGAAATGCTGATTACTAAGAGACATTTCTATAGTAAGTTGTACATGTTCCTTTTAACTCAATAAGTCTATTTAATAAAATAATAGAAATTTGACAAATCTCAATAATGCATAATCAATATCCATTACTAAAATCTATGAAAATTTTGAACCCAGAAGGAACACCTAAGAATAATTTGGGAATTAAAATCTAACCTAAATAACACATTTTTAATTGATATTAAATCCTATTGTACCCATAAAGCACCACATTTCAGGTAAGGTTTAGATTGCCACCAATTAACCTGAGGATCATTCCATGTCAAATTAACCAATGTCATAACCTTATCCTGACACAAAATTATGCCATAAGAAGTTAAACCAAACCCTAATAAAAATTATAGCAATTAAAAATTCCCCAAAATACCAAGCAGATAAAATGCTTTCTTGGATTGTTGGGATATTATAGAAAATTTAAAAAGAGTTTTGTAAAAATTACTAAACCTTTAACTAAATTATAAAAAAAAGATGCAATAATAGATGTTATAAATCAAGAGTATGTTGAATGTTTCAATTTCTGTAAACAATTATTAATAAACAAACCCCTATTGTAATACCCTGCTTTTACTAAATCATTTATATTAACTTCTGACACAAGCAACATTGCTGTTGGAGCCGTTTTATCATAAGGTCCTATTGGAAAAGATTTACCAATAGCATACAGAAGTAGAATGCTAAATGAAGCAGAAACTAATTATTTCACTATCGGGAAAGAATTATAAGCAATTGTTTGGTCCACCCAATACTTTAGACCATACTTATTCAGCAGAAAAGTTAAAACAATTACAGACTACAAACTATTACAGTGGATATTCTCACCAAGAGAACCAATGTATAAATTAATAAGATGGACACTGAAACTCAAATAGTATGATTACGAAATCATTTATAAAATGGCACAGCAAATATTGAAGCTGATGTTTTAAGCAGAATCCCTGGTAAATCTCCAAATTAATACAAGAAAATTGCTAAAATTACTTGATAAATAAACAAAAAGGAACTATCCCTAACATAATACACGAAATTAATGATGATTTATTTAACACACCCCCAGATAGTAATTTAACCCTTTGTATAAGTATAGCAAAAACTTTTAAAGAAACATTTGCTAATGTCAACCACCTAAAAAAACAAAATCCAAACTTGTACAACTTAGTATATTTAGTAGATAGAAAAAGGATAATAATTTACTTAATCGCAAAAGAAAAATATTTTAATAAATTAAGCCTTCAAGACATTCATTATCTTGTTAAATTTAAAAAAATTCTGTTTAAAAAACAAATTAACAAATCTCTATATGCCTTGAATAGTATTAAGATTAGACAAATAACCTTGGAACAAAATTTAAAAAATGATAAACCATGTCTTCGCAGATACAAAAATAATAATTAATATTTACAATAAAAAAACACCTTGAAAATTTAAAATTGAATGTAAATGACACGAAATATTTACTATTATCAAATACCTGGAAGAATTCAATAAAGAAAATAACGATAATCAATCCCTAGTAGTCAAAATAGACAATCACCAAGATAATGAAAGCATGTCAAACAGTTCATTTTAACCAAAATAACCGCATAACCTGTATATCCATTATAGATAGTGCTGTAAATTTTGAGAAAAACTAGATAATATCTGAAGTATACCACAATCTGGCTAGTTCAACAATTATACATTGCACAAATTTAAACAAGATTCACTATACAAATTTTGAAATCAAATTATGAGTAAGAAATGCTCAATTTTATGAAAGAATTAATTATCTCTAAAGTCAAATACCGTACATACTTTGAAAGCCCCTTATGTCAAAAGTTAAGTCAAATATTACAAGAGTAGTATAGAAATTCAGAAATAATGTTAGTTAAATGCACATCCAAGTTGTTAGATGTAACAGAAGAAGAAGTCAATTTCATAATAAGGAACTAACATGATGGAAAAACAAATCATAGAAGTATAGAAGACATCCACTCAAAAATAAAATAAAAATATTACTGGCCAAATCAACAAAAAACAAACTGATATAAATAATTGTGAAGTTTTCCAGCTAACGAAATACAACAAGAAACCTGTTAATTAAAAATTTAATACAACCTCCACAGCTACAAACTCTTTTCAGATACTGCATGTAGACAGTGTAACTTTAGAGAATAGTACACTTCTTACAATCATAGATTCATTATCATAATGTGCACAAGCATATAAACTTAGAACAGACAAGAAATAGAGATAATTAACAAATTATAAAATATTTTACATATCACCCTATACCTGAGCAAATCGTCTCAGATAATGGATTAGAATTTAAAAATTCAGTATTAAAAGGACTCTTAAAATTACATAAAATAGAAATCCACTTTATTAGTAGTCAGCACCCAGAATCAAATGGACTTATAGAAAGATTCCATTTTACTTTAATAGAACATGTAAGATTATTTAATATCAAGATTTATATAGAAACAAATAAATAGAAATTAAGGTAAATTATGCTCTTCTACCAAATAATAATACAATTAATTCTTTAACTAAACTGAAACCAACAGAATTTATGTCAGGATACTTAGGATCCTTGAACACCTTTTGAAATACAAATAAATGAACAATTAATTAATAACTATATAACTCATCACAAAAATAAAGTACAACTACTGTACAAAAATATTAATGAAAACATTCAGAAAAATAAAGAAAAATAATCTCGAAGCATAATAAAAGCCGAGAAGAATTACCAGAAATATCCAATCATATATTTGTAAACAATAAGCAAAAACAAGCTAAAACGAAAAATCAATATAAACTCCAATTAATAAAAAGTATTAATAAAGAATTAAAAACTGCAAAGATCTTTGCAGATCACAGTAATATCACAAAAAATATACAATGATCTAATATTAAGAGACAAAACAATTTCATAATCCTGAATCCTTTCTAGGATGCTTGTGAGATGTTAAGAATTGCCAATAATTGACAAAACATCAAACCTGGGAACACTTTCCTTCAAACTAGGAAAAGCTAAACTCAAAAGAACCAAACATGTTCATACATTATTATAATTTAGAATCATGAATACAATAATTTAAATATGCAATATGAATACCTTAGGATGAATACGTAAAATAATATAGGATTTGTTAAAGAATTAAGTAATCACAATAAAATTGTACATTTCATAAAACTTAATGTAGAAACAAAATTCAATAATATTAATTTTCAGAAAAGTAGTAAAACTGAAAGAGACCTAATAGATGGATTTAGGATCAGTATTCAAATTTTTCACTTGAAACTTTCACACCCATGATGGCAAAAGAAGTAATGGAATTTTAGGACATTTAAATAGTAAACAAAACCAATTAAAAAAGCAAATATAGAATCAATATTCAGTTAATCAAGAAGTAATTAAAAATTTCAATGAAGCAATTGAAAATATTAAACACAATGAAATAATGCTAAAATCAAAATTCATGCAACTTCATGGGCTAATGAGTCATTTACAAAGGACTTATACAATGCATTAGTTATATTATACAATTCATTATTAAGTATCCTAAAAGATGTAGAAAACTCTATAACATTATGCAATTTAAGAACTCTACACCTGAGTTTAATTAAACCCCATGAATTATTTAAACACTTATAAATAGTTTAACAACATTATAGAAATCAATTAGCTTTCAAATTAAAATACAAAAACATGTTAGACTTTGAATCAATACTTAGGTTTAATTGTGAAATAGATTACCCTCGAATTAGTTATTTTATAACAATATCAATTAACTTTAAGACAGATTATGATTAATATTATTTACTCTCTTGATCCATTAAGCATGAGTCAGAATATGTAACAATAGTTCCAAACATAAAGTATTTGTTAAAATCATATGATGAAATAATGCCTCCAATTGACATATGTACAAAGAGCAAATATATCAATGTTCCACTCAATTAATAATAATGCAAAATGCAAAAAAGGAATGCTGAAACCATAGGAATTTAGAAATTTTAATATACAATATTAGTGCCCAGTTTCTAGAAAAGATTTATGGAACAAATAAAGTTATGCATTTAGTAATCTAAAAATTTATTTTTGCCAAGACACTATAACTTCATAATTTTTGAACAATATATTAAATTTTAATATATGAATACTTTTTTCTTATAGTAAGTTACATAATATCCAATTAAAAAATTATGCAATTAGTATATTTGAGAGGCTAAAATTTTAAGTTATTGAACACAAACTTATCAGTTCCATAAACTTTCTACAAATCAGCTATAAATATAGGGACTAATCACGTAGAAATAGTACCGGAAATTAATCAATACTTAAATGGTCTCTCTAGAAAAAGAAATACTATATAAATTACCAAAATAAAAACCAAATTAATTCACTCAAAGGCATACATCTAATAAAGGAAAATAAATGTAAAAAAGCAACAATTAACTTCGAAGAAGCTAGTTATGGTACACCAATACTAATGAAAAAAATCTGGTGTGAGACAACACACAACTTTCTCTTGCATACATAGATATTCAAATATATAAATGTCCACAAATGCTTAAAATATTATTTACGTTTATTTTGGGAACAATTGGAATGGTCACCCATTCAAGTTACTGAACACAAAATGCTGCTTAACTCCAGAGATTTTCTCTGATAACTTGCTTCAGCATATTTTTTCAGGAAAACTGCTAAGTTCATGTAAAAGCACATCAAAGGTATAAGAATCATAGCAAGTTTTAAAAAATTATTATAGCGATTTTCAAGAAAATCATAAAAGAATTAAAAATCACAAGAATAAAGTGGTATTTCTAGTCATTCGATTTTAACCATCTCATGTATGTAAGATATAAAATTTAAATATGGTTTTTCATTTTCATATGATGATTTATTTTTGGGATATGTTGTTCACAATTATTACTCCAAGTACTTCCGGTAACTTGATTTTCATAAATTTATTAGAGAAACTCCTTGGTTAATTGAAAATTAAATTAAGCAGCTAAGATATATAGTTAGTTTTTAAATAAATCGTTAGAGCCAATTTCAAGAAAATCGCCAAAAACAAAAAATTTGGAAAATATATAAAAATGACAAATAAAGTCATACTTTCAGTTATTCGATTTTAACCAAGTTGTTAATTTTGCATACAAAAACGATTATAATCTCAAATATAAATTTTCATTTAGCTAGGGCTTTTAGTTTCATAGTTATTTTATTTAGAGTTAATGGTAAAAGTACTTCCAGTTACTCGAGTTATGGAAAATTTTCTGCAAAACCGCCTAGATTATATGAAAGGGCATTAAATGTTTAAGAAATATAGTAAATTTTTTAAAAATTTTAGAGCTGATTTTGAGAAAATCTCAAAAAACCAAAAAATGATAAAGAGTAAAGTGGCACTCCTGGTTATCTGATTTTAGTGAAATTGTTAGTCGCATGCTGAGATGAATACAAACTCAAATATAAAATTTTGTTCATCTAGGTCTTTTGGTTTTCTAGTTATATTGGGTTTTTAAAATAATGAATCAAAATTATCAGAATTACAAAACCAGACAATTTTTCATTGTTTATTTTGTATTATACAAATTATACAGGGTTATTCTAAATGAATGGCCCAATTTAATAAATTCGTATTTATTAAAGTATAAATTCAAAATAAACAATTTACATACCATTGGAAAG
>JAHWXV010041814.1:0-10943 GCA_024586415.1 Phrixothrix hirtus
ATATATATATATATATATATATATATATATATATATATATATATATATATATAAGTTTATATGAATTTATTTATAGTATTTAGTGGGCATAAGAAATCTACAATTTCTATTGTAACGCCAGTTATACTAATTATCAGCGTTATCAACACATACAAATGTTTTGCAAAGTTAACACGTAACCCGGTAACAAAAGGTATATATTTTACATAGGCTTTCTACATTTTTAAAACAAACCATGAAATGTAAAAACCTTTTTAAAAATAGTCAAAATACAAAAGCAATTTTTTATAAAGAATTGAAGACCTGCAAACAGCGGTTGTCTTCAAATTTTCGAAGTGAGAGTCATTTTCATAGTAAATATTTCAAAAAAAATACTTCTTTAAAAATATTGACCAAATACAAAATGGTATTACATATGAGTAACATTTACAATAATTTTCGTATCTATTAAAATTAAATTGGAATCGATTAGAAGTTAATATAATTAATGTATGCTAATTGTTTATTAAGTTATATTTTGACCCTGTTGCTGCCTGATGTATAAAACTAAAAGAACTACCTCTAAAGTTTGAAAATGGGAAATTGCTTTTTGTTCCATTACATAAGCATACCCAAGTTAATTTATTGTAGATTTCTTAGCTTTGCTGTACACTAGATTGCAGATATACCCTTTCACGGGATAAACGTGGCTAATTATAATTCCTTCGAGCGAGAATTTACCCAGACATCCCTTAGTATAGTATTATTCTGTTAAATTTATAATTTGTACGATTCGAATTTCATTGATTAAATATGTATTAACGGATTTACATTCAGGTTTAGTTCAGTTAAGTTATGTGTTGAACAATACTCCGTAACATCAGAAATGAAAATTAAATGTGATTTAGAGATAAATAAATAAAATGACTACCGCCAATACAAACAGACATAAAACTTACTTATAGTTTCATAATCTTTAAAACCAAAGATTAAATACAATAAGATGGCATTTTCTCAGTGGAATAAAGTTTGAAGGATGTTTAAGCGGCCAGGTTAAAGTTTGTCTTGACGGGAATTAATTGGTGTAGACATCTAGAACGACAGGTCAAATTACATTCAGGCCAATTTTGTTCTAGGTTAGTTTATTGACAGGAACTTTCAAGAGAACTGAAGATATCCAAAAAGACTAAAATTAATGATGATTGCAAGGAATTCCTTTGTATGAAACTTTCTCGGTAACTTTTGAATACAAATCTTACGTACGTATAAACAATTGGTTTCTTGGATGTAATAATATTAACTGAAAGTAAATTTTTTGTACGCATTGCATTTATCTGAAAAATAATTTACACAGCACTACGTTAAGTATTTATGATTATTTAAAGCAAGAAAAATGTATTTCCTTTTCATATTAAAAATTATTATTCGAAATGCGTTTCGTTTGTTTCTCATATGTGCTGGTTAAAGCTAGAAGAATGTATTTTGTTTTATTAAATAAGCCAAGAACAGGGAATAAATAGAGAATTTGGCAAAAATACGAGGGCTATTTAGAGAGTCGATTGCGTTTTGTTGTAAAAAAAAACTCAGTACAAGAAAAAAATTTATTGTATACATTTGAAAGCGGCACCAAAATACTACTTTTCAACGTAGTCACCACACAAATTTAGGCACTTATCATAGCGGTAAACAGGCTTTGAAATTCCATTGTTATAAAATTCTGCCGCCTGAGAGTTCAACCAATTAATCACGCCCTCTGTCAGTTCCTCACCGTCATCAAAGCGCTACGTTGCGAGCCACGACTTCATCTTTGGGAAGAGGTGAAAGTCGCTGGGTGCAAGGTCCGGGCTGTATGGTGGATGAGGAAAAGCCTCCCACTGAAAATTTTCAAGGACTTGTCAGATGCGATTTGCCGTGTGTGGTCGGGCGTTATCGTGAGAAAACAAAGTTTTTGAACTCAACTTTCCTTTATAATTGTTCTGAATCGCTCTTCTTAAATTTTGCAAAGTTTGGCAATACCTCTCAGATTTTATTTTTATTCCACGTTCAAGGAAATCAATAAGAAGCGCGCCTTTCCTGCCCCAAAAAACGATTGCCATAATTTTCCTTGCAGACAAGATTTGCATGCATTTTCTCGGTTTTTTTGGGGAATTTCTGTGCCCCCACTCCATAGAGTGCAATGTGGTCTTGCAGTTCACATGTTCGACTCATGTCTCGTCTCCCGTTACAATTCGATCCAGTAATGAGTCGCCATCTTTGTCGTAGGAGTCCAAAAATGTTAATGACGCTGCAATACGCTGATTCTTGTGATTTTCTGTCAGGAGTTTTGGGGCCCATCTTGCACAAAATTTGTGGTATCCCAGTTTTCTGAGAAACGATTTCATGCAACAAACTGCGTGAAATTTGTGGAAAACTGAGCGAAAGCTCTGTTATTGTGAATCGGCGCTTTTCTCTAACCTTTTCATCGATTTTTGCAACAATTTCATCAGTCACAATGCTTGGTCGACCACTTCGCTCTTCGTCGTGTATATTAGTTCGGTCATTTTTAAACCTAATGGACCATTGACGCACTCCACCTTCAGTGATAACGTTGTTCCCGTACACCTCACACAGTTGTCGATAAATTTCAAGAGGTTTACATTTTTTCACTAACAAAAGTCTTATTACAGATCGCACCTCACAACTCGTTGGATTTTCTATCGCGGCACACATTTCAAACTGTTACTGTGAAATAACGGGGAACGACACAAACCTCGCGCTAGCACGGCTGGATGCTGACTGAGCTAGGGAATGCGCAAATACCAAGATGGGCGCGCTGCGCATGCTGAAAGCGGCTATAGACGAAAACGTAATCGACTTTCTGGATAGCCCTTGTAGTTAGTTTAACCCGGATCTTCAATACTAATTAGCATAAATATTAAATAAAAGAAGTAACTAAGTAATAAAGATAGAAACAAGCGTAATAGGGGATGAAATTATTTCAGTATAATGATGCAACGGTGCAAAACCCTTAAATATGTTAAAGTTTTATTAAATATTTCAAACAAATAACACATAACACATTCAGTATTAAATATCTACCAATAATCATTTATTCTTCTCAAGGAACGTTTAATGGTTGCAAATAAAATTTTGTAGCCCTTTTCAAAGGATTTTTTACATAAAAATCTATATTTTAGTTTTTCATAATTTGTAACAAATAAAGCAAGCAGTAGAAATAATAATTCAGTCCTCCAGGTCTTTTCATAAAAGGAGACGGTTAAAGCTACAAATGTCAACAAGACTCCGTTAAAATAATATCACTTTGGTCCTCATCCAAAGTTATCAAATCCGTAGGAGGATTGTTAAAAAGAGATTCTAATCAATTATAGAAGTGATATAATTTGACGTTCTACGTTATCATCATTTGTAGGTAAAAGATTTGTCAACAACTCTTTTTTTACTTGGCTATGTTGAACTTATCGTGAATTAATCCAAATTATATATGATTCAACATTAGAAAAGTTAAATAAATTTGCACTTATTTCATTTCTTTAAAAATTGTGTTGCTTAAGTAATGTTTTAAACTTAAACCCAAACAGTTTTCTAAGTAATAAAAAAAAGATAGCTTAGGAAGCTTCAAACAAGTGTAAAGGTTACATCCTCGAAACAATCATACAAATACACTAAAGTTCGTATGTGCCATGACAAAGTCGTGCCAATAAAGGAGATATTTAAGAATAGTGTTAAAATCATAAAAATAAAAAACGTGAAAGAGTCAGTGTAAAATTACTTTAACCGCAATCCACGGCATTGCTCGAAAAATTACATAGGGTTGAGATAGCCGCAGGCAGATGCAACAGTTTCAAATTGCACATGAACTAAGATCAGTTTGAAATGTAGACACCTAATTCGCGAAACAAACCAGGAGGGATGCAGCAGAAAATTAATAAAAACCCCCGAGGACGAAAACTCAACATTTTTTTTCGGGAAGTGTTAGCATAACTTACCACGCGAACAACAGCGGAAGGATCGCCATTACTTCGCAATGTAAATTATATGCCTAAAGTAGATTAGGTATTCACACAAAAAAATATATAAATAAAGATTCTAAAGTGAAGTCTGCTACATAATCGCGAAGTCTTTAAAGCAATTACTAAAATGAACCTAATTAAAATTAAAATAAATCCTGGAGTGTACCGAATGTGTAACGCGCATTTAAAAACGGCCCGAACGCAGGGAAAACTCGACCAAAGGTCTGCAATTTAGCTCCTAGTACCTTCGCTTTGAAACTAAACGCCGTCAATTCTGCGTAGAAAGCATTCGAGGCCCAGGACGAAGAATATCCCAACTGCTATAAACAAAAAATTTGCAGTACCCATATTATTTACTCTGAAATAATATAAACACGTTTAAAGTAAATGAAAATTTATTAAAACGTATAAAATCCAACTAGAAGAAAACATGAAACTTTCAACGTAGCTTTATTTTAAAATTTAAAATCTCTTACGACTAGTAAATTATCTCAGATGCGATGCAGTCATTGAACCACATTGTTTATATTTGTTTGAGGTAGTTTCGAAAAGGCCATTATATTTATTTCTTATGTATTATTAGGTAATAATTGTGTTAATAAAATTCGCCATTTACATATTAATATTTGTTTTTTCAGTACATGTATTAACTTCAGACTTTTAATTTAATTATTGGAATCGGATTGTCATCTGGTAAGGTTGTCCAAAAAAATAAATAAAACAAATAACGAATTTATATTCAACCTTTCAGGTAAAGATAACAAAACCATAAAACTATTGTTCTGCAAAAAATGTTTTTGCTCTCTATGGTCATAACAAATCCTTTAAAATTATGTTGGTTACCTAACATTATAACCAGTTCACGTTTTAATTAAAGTAAATTAATCAATTTTTTAAGAGTAATTATTCAATCCGCCAAAGGGTAACCAATAGCTATTAGATGGCAACCTTTTAGTATTATTTTAATTTTTGTAACCTTACGCCACTGGAAATTAATCGAAAAATGTTGTCATCTTTAATGTTTTCTAGTTGTTCCCCTTAATTTAATTTAAACAATTGTATTGTTGTAATTGTAGAACGCGCAATAATCCCCACACTTTAGATTTTACTTAGCCAAAAAAAAAATCACTTGTGTGATTTTGTGACTAGAACAAACATTTGATTTGTTCGAGAAGGTTTAAATGTGAAATTAATAAAGTAAAGCTGGCCCTGTTGATGTAGCGGTTAGCATGTTTACCTCTACGTACCAGGGACGTGCCTTTTTTTCAGATGTTGAACTAAATGGTAGCTCCCATGTCAATGTGATATACGTACGTTAAAAATCACTACTGGGAATAAAATTATTCCAGGTTCGGCAAAGTTCCAGTAGACATGGTGTAATGACCAAGCCAAGGGAATTGCAAGATAAGGCGGGAAATATGTCAAATTTGTAGAAGCGAGTAGCGTATGCTTAAGCAAGTCGTTTAACAATGTATCTATTTATTATTAGCTTTAAAAGTGAATAGAAGGTAGTTCAGTGACCTCAAACTTACACAGAATTATATCAAAATATTTTGAAGCTAAGGGTGTTTTAGTACAGTAGTAATGTAATGAGTATATCAAATAAAGTGTTGTAAATTTCATCATCCTTATCGTTAAAAGAAATTGAGATTCATCCGCCTGTTATCAATTTGATAGTATTAGAACTCGACTTCGAATCGCGTCGAATCTGACTTGCGTATTCTATGAATAAAATTTCACATAAAAGTAGCTAACGTCCGTTTCTAAGTTTTGAACCATTTAAATTCCCGCTTTTAATTTATTATTTTCTATTTAGATGTTTCTTACCTTTTTGTATTAAATTTCCACATATTATTTATTTCTAACGTCAAATTTAATTATTTCCGATTTCACATTTTCTCTTATACCAATATCCCATTTAATTCAATACTGTTAGCAATTTCGGATTTACAAAATTCGTTATTCACTCTTAAATAATATATAACTACACACGCCTATGCCTTTTTAAGGAACTTTGAATTAATTTCTCACCTGCGCATCGAAATCAACGATAATTTAAGTTTCGTATTAGATTGCCACATTTAATTGCTGTTTTGTAAATAATCACTGCAACAAGTTTTGCAGTGACTTCCTGGGAGTTTTAATTAATCCCGTTTTCTAATATCAATCATCGTTTGATTTTACTAAATTATCTCAATTCATATCGAAGCTGGATCATGTGTAATTGAATTTAAGGATTTCTTTCAACGTAACACCTGAGTTGAAAGTAATCGCCATTTTGCTATTGCAACAGTTTCTCATACAGCTATATGGCTGGTAGCGTATCTTCCGTAAGAATTTACTAAGCAGTGACTTCAAATATTAATATGTACTCAAGATGTGACTAAGTAACCTTCGTAATATCACACGGAATTCTTAAAAGAAACCTCTTACTTCTGGTTGATAATCTATAAACTTTTATATCTAAAATAGTAGCTACATATAATTTAAAAGTACGAATTAAATTTATTGTGGCATATCTCTAGTTAAAACGTTCCATAATACTATACGATGTGAATGGAACTAGCTTATGTAAGTATGTTGATATTGTACATCGCTGTTATCATCAATTTTTCTAGAATTCTTCTTACACTGATTAACTTGTTTGCATTGCCATTTAAATTCCTTCAGAGGTCATATTTAAATTAATTAAATCCCTTGGTTGTTCAGTTAGATAACGATAAGTTAATGCTGATTTGAGGTAAATTAATTTAGAAATATACTTAAATGCAATTTTTAAAATTTTGGGATTTGTCAAAATTAGCATAATATTATTGTTACACATAACGTTACTTTGTTCATTGATAAAAGTTTTTCAATAATTGTGTGCCCATAAATATTACTGCTTTTTTCTATTTTTGATTTGTTATTAAAACAAACCTAGGTTAAAGAATTTGAGGCAAGGAACCATTATCATGTTATTTAACTTTGGTGTGTCGATTTTATGAAATTTTCGCAGCTAGTACTAATTAAATCTGCTTGTAATCCAAAAAACTATTAAATTTTATTTGGACACTTTTCAACTATTATTGTGGACGTATTGGTTATTTGATGGTACGTGTACCAAAATTATTAATTTACCTGAATACATGTTCATTGTTTTTGATAATCAAAGTGCAGTTCTTTAACATTCCAGTGCTCGCGGCAATATTTACCTCTTAAGCACTCGTGTACGATATCCACGGACAGGTTTGCTCCTGTTGCTTGTTGAAGTTATTTTAGTTTTTGTGGGATCTTATCTAGAAATGTAACCGAAAGATATGTACATGAACGAAGCGAAGATACGCTTAATTTCGTTTACGACAAGTCTGCTATGATGTGCGCAGGTAACGGGAAGTTAATATTAAATATATAGCCAGCTTGTAGTTTTTATTTTCATTGAGCTATAGGAAAAGTCTACTGAAAACCATTGCCACAACAATAAATATTAATACCCTAATATATCAGTTCCTACAATCTATTATATTTAGAAGTTCTCTGTTTGTATTGGGAAGTTATATTATACAGTGTCCCATTTTCTCATATTTATTACTCGAGTATAGAAAGTAGGTGGCGCTCATCTCCTGTAACATATAATCAACAGATCGTCCGAACATGGTAACCTCAACTTGTTAATCTGTACAATTAATCTAGCTACGGCACTAGTCCTGATTAATGTGTATTGTGACTTTTGGTTACCTACCTAATATTATACATATATATGTATAGGAGGCGAGTCTAACAAATTCGGTGAATGGACTAATATATCGGTATTCAACGCTTGAAACAAGGTCATGCGCATTCGTAGGCATGCATGGACATGTTGGACATCTTCTGTCCGGGATCGCGCGAGGCTCCTCGTATCATAGTGTTGCAGTCATTTAAATAGTGTTCCGAACAGTGTGCGTATGAAAGTCATGGATCAACGACACAACAATAAGTTCTGCTTTAAATTAGGTAAAACGGCGACGGAAACCCATGAAATGTTGATGCAAGTTTACGGACAAGAGTAAAACATGTGTGCACGATTGGTTTGCACGCTATTGCGATGGCAAGGAATCGGTGGAAGAGGAACTGCGTTCTCACCGGCTATCCACAAGCAGGACAATTGAAAACATTGAACGTATACGAGTGTTACGGTGATTAACTTTGCGATTAATAGCAGCAGAAGTGGGCATTAGCAAACATACAATGGGAGTCATCATCCATGAAGATTTCGGTAAGCATAATATTTGTTCATGATTTGTGCCACACATCCTTACAAGACAAGCAACAAACAAGACGTTTTGAAACCAGTGACTATTTCATCGCAATGTGTGACCGGGATCCGTCCTTTCTGAGTTCCATTGTCACAGGGGACGAATCTTGATGTTACCGGTACGGCCCAGAATGAAAAGACAATCAATGGAATAGCGGTCAATTTCTTCCCCGCGACAAACAAAGAGCCGAATGCGAAAAACAAAGGTGAAGACCATGTTCGTCCCTGCTGGCCAAACGGCGAATGCCGTATTCTACTTGGAGGTTCTCAAATGTTTGTTGCAGCGCATCCGACGCGTTAGGCCACAAATGATTCAAACCGGAAAGTGGTTGTTACTGCACGACAATGCACGATCGTAAACGAGCATCACTGTGCGCCAATTTTTGACTCAATATGGCGTGACGGTTTTGGAACACCCACCCTACTCTCCAGATGTTGCTCCTACTGACTTTTTTTGTTCCCTGGTCTTAAGGAGACTTTGAAGGGATCGCGATTTGCGGACGTGAAGAAGGAGGTTCAAGAATGCATGACAGAACTTCCGAAAGCGATTCCAAAACAAGAGTTTTCCGAAAGTTTCCACAAGCTATACAAACGTTGCCAAAAGTGCGTTCTGTCTGGCGGCGACTACTTCGAAGGTCAATAAAGTTATTTCCAATGTACATTCTGTTTTTGTGTTTCTATTATACCATTCACCGAATTCGTTAGTCACGCCTCGTAAGTTAGTAAAGTTGACAGTAATAGAATTTTACCAGTTATATACACTTCCTTTGCTGTGTAAACTTATTAAATATTATAAAAATTACATTCTAAACCTTTAAATTATTTAAAATCGAAAACAAAAATTTATTAGGAATGCAGTTCATAAGGTTTGGGAATCAAACTTCATAGTCCATTTTGTATTTGCGAGACTTAATTATCATAGCTTTTGCGAAATTGATTTTGCTAACGCAACAATCTATCAGTGAATAATTTTACCGTTACCATTTCATCGACGCACTTCCTTCTGCCGCCATCAGTTAAAACTTCATAATTGCTCGCAGTAGCTTCAAAAGGGTTTCCGGATTCTAATATTCTAGGTGAAGTGCGTAATACCAGCCAGGATATTATGTGATACACGTCACGTCACTTCACAGGACATGCCTTCATGAAATGCCAAATGTTCTGATGGTTTGAAAATGTTAACTACGGTACAACATGCAAATATAAAACTTTGTGCTGAAGCTCACAAACCTCCTCCGAAGTTACCAAGAATGCTTGAACAAGCATATAATGAAGTAAATGCAGGTGTACAGCAAACATAACCATAGTGACTGTGCGAGTGTAAATGTTGATGTACGCAGCGGCCGACCACCACAAGTTTGAAAAATAATAAAAAGTTGAACGCATACGCAATGTTGTCTAAAGTAAGGGTAAAATAGTGCTCAGGAGATATTATAAATATGAGTTGATTTGAACATGCATTTCTATATCCATTTTTAACAATTTCTACTAGAATTTGGTGTTTTCTTTTACGATCCACAACTGAACTGTTATGAATAAAATCGAATCCACCTTCTCAGAAACAAAAGCTCCATCTGGACAAGCGAAAAAGGAAAGATATGTTGGATATGTTTAGGGTCTCATTCACTATCACTTCGTTGCAGTAGTACGTAATATAAACGCTTCGGAAATGCGCCGTAAAGGAAACAACCTAAATTTGAGTCCAAAACAGCTGACTTGTGCAACAACGTACTTGCACTTTGGCCATTTAAAGTCAAAAAATGCTTTTCTAAGAACAATTTAACGCACTACCATCACCCATCCCTTATGGGTTTTCGCAGCTAGTGTTCTAAAAGGACAATGATTTGCGAATGCTTACAATAAATTTCGAAATGATTTTCAAGAACACTTTCAAGGACTTTATACATGTCGGCAAATTTCTGTCACTTTTCATACGAACTAGGTTGACGGAAATGTCAAAATAAGCTTACGTGTTCATTTGTAACAAACCGATTCTGGGAACTTTAGGGAGTTACCTAATGCAATAATGAATAAGAAAGGGAACTGATAAGAATTAAACGATATTAGCAATTTAAAATGTTTACTAATATACCTAATAGATATTTGCAATCACAGAGGGTGTAACGTGTTGACGGGTTGTTACGACACGTACAACGTAACAGCAGGTGTGAGAAGACTAACCTAGGTAGCCATAATATTGTGTTCAAACACCTTACTGGATAGGACAAAATCGAGAATTTAGGTGCAACCCTGTTTCACACGCAGTTTCCGAGTGTTTGGTGTACTTTGTATATAAGATGGTAGACCGTCTCATTTGAAGCGCAACAGAAATTCTCCAGCTACGCTCACAGCTTTATATGCTAAATAAGAATTCCAATAGTATCGACTTAATTGACACAACTCAGTACATTGGTGGGCATGAGGTAGTCTTTTTGACTTCTGCTGTAGATAAATGATTTGTTACTTTCGTTATTATGTCACTTTAAGGAGTATTTAAACTTTGAGATTCCTTATAAAATTGTGTCAGCAAATTTTGGTCAAACTAAATTAAATCTGTTCATTAGCGATTGATTTTGTAAATGATTTTTATAGTTTGATTTGGTAGGACTTTTAATGATTTGTAAAAGTAATTCTTTTAGATAAAATTTGGTTGATAAATTAATTTCATATGTTTGGAA
>JAHWXV010041945.1:0-13690 GCA_024586415.1 Phrixothrix hirtus
GTAGGCAATAATCTAATAAGTTTTGGACACTATTGGCATATGTGGCATATGTGCGTAAGAGAAAGTCGTGTGTTGTTTCACACCAGATTTTTTTTATTCTTACCGATTTGTAACTTTAATATTTTAATAGGTTTTGTCATACTAAATGTTACTAAATTACAAATTATTTTTCTTACAATTAAATTTACTATTTGCAGAACATATCATTGATAGTTCTTATTGTCTAAATTTATTAATTATTTTATGTAGAAACAGATTAGTTGTTCATGGTTTAAATTCAGTGCCTTCTATTATTAATAGAACTTTAGCATATAGTTATGACTCACTATTTGATACATATGCGCTGCCTTGTGTCGCCTTTGCCTAATGCGTGCTTAGCCTTACAAAAAAGTATTCTTATAATCACATAGCTACTAAATATTTCCATACCTGTGTGGATCTGTGTAATTATACCTATATTTCATCTACTTAATCACTCCTTGATATTGATTTCCCTAAATACAAAGGCAGATATTAGCTAGTTATGCCGGACCCGTATGTAAATTGCTTATGCTCCTAGATATATTACCAATTTCATATGCAGTCAAATTTTAATAACATTTAAATATTTCATAAATTTAATGACAATAAATACCCGCCTTTTATAATAATTATACTTTGTTGTAACTTGAACTGGCCCTAGAACCCTCTATTACAATTTTAGTAATAGTAGTGATAATAATATTTATTTATTAAGAAGGAAATGTTGGCTTCAACTGTTCACAGAGCACGGTTTAATTAATTGGTAAGCATAACATAGTCATGAAGAGTCAAAGGAACAACAGTAATATTTTTACTCTTTATTTATGTCACGCTTATGTGTATACCTGTTTAATTAATTGGTAAGCATAACATAGTCATGAAGAGTCAAAGGAACAACAGTAATATTTTTACTCTTTATTTATGTCACGCTTATGTGTATACCTGTCACTCTAAGATATGAAGATGTAACAAACTCAAAGTTTCGTTTTTCTGATAATGTAGGGTACCTGGTACCCGTATTATCGTCCATTAAAATCAATAAAAGAGTATATGTTTACAACAAATGGTATATTGAATAAAGAGAAACAAATATTTATAGAATTCAAATAATTAATCAATAATCATAAAATTTAGGTCAACACGCACTTATTTTCAAAAGTGGAACATTTCGAAACTACAAGAGAGATTGAGATATAACAAGTGCAAGTTAATTCCTTTTTTGTTAGTTGTAAAACAGATTTTCCGAGTTGTAAAAATTTGTATATATATATGGTTTATATTTTGACTATCTTCAATTGGTCGATAGACTTTAATTAATTCTTCCTAAATAGCTGTTATCAACCTGTAACATTTAAACTGAATTTAAAGGAAGTTTTCTATTTATTTATCTTCGAAATAACTTGCATTTAGTCGGAAGTAACTTTAGAATATTTGTTATGAAGTTTTGATTGCGGCTATCTTCGAAATATAATTAGCATATCTTCTAGCACTGGTTACTTCACTTATTCTCACACACTAACTTGTAGGTGGTCTTGAATCTGCAATTCAAGTACAACGCAAAAACGTTGAGAAAGACGCTGGGAACATCTGGATATATTCTTGCACTGCAATTTACTAATTAAATTAGAACGCACATTTTAAACTAAATGGCTATTTTAGTTGATTTTCCAATGTTTCAGTTTATTAAATGTCCGTTAAGATTATCTGGTACAATGTTATTTTAAATTGTATTTTGTCGGAACTTAGTTCGTGATTTCTTATGATGGTTTACTGCTTTTAATTTTGTGACTTTATAAGGCACAGAAAATGTTTATCTTAGTCGGAGACAATTTCCTGGAGCCACAGCTTGTCCATTTCCACAAATAATCTTGCGAATTCTTATTTTCTTGATATCTTGGTAAAATATATTAAAAGATTATTGTGTATTTCTATGTTGGAGGCACGTCATTTTAGGCGTCTTCGGGTCTTTTGTGAGGTTCTGTCTTACGTTGAAAAAAATTTGGAATTTCATTGTAAGTTTCACTAACAATTAGTAGAATTTGAATTGTTTGGCAGTGAATTATAGGTCCTACGGTTATTTAAATTTTCCTCTGTTCGAGATTATCTTATCTACTTTAACCTAAATATTTCTATTTCTAGGATTTCAATTTACAAGGATACAGATAATCTATTACTAAAATTAATATTTTTGGTGTTATGTACATCACGTACCAGTCTTAAATTTGGTACTTTAAGGGAACCGTAGGCGTGGTCTATTTCTTTGCAATTATTTTGTAATTTTAATTTTGATGTGCAATATTGGATTAACTTATGTGCTGATTTAATAATTACAAAGCTAGTTAATTATAAATAATTTCATTCATAATAAATGATTAATTATTGCTGCGTTCATTAACAGTGTATAAAACGTATAAAATACCTTTATCGTATAATTAAGGTTTTTCATTTAATGGAAAAGCTTTATTATCTTTAGACTTTTGCGTTAAACTTGATATACAAGGGTTTGAAAATATTCCGTAGTAATGCTGCAGTTGACCTTTATAGTTTTACACTCCGAACAGAAATGAATTATTTCCAAAAAAAGTGCATATATTTTATTACTACTCTTTTACATTTAATGTTAACTAATAGAACATCCACTTAATATTTCGTTTGAAGTATATGACATTAATAACGTCCATAATTCATTGAATAATGTCAATGTTTATATTCAAAAAGTAATATTAAATGAATGCATAAAAAGCCATATAGAAAACAAAAATAAATAATAAATAGCAAAATAAATACAATAATAAATAATCATTATAAACATTACACCTGTAAAATATTATAAATGAAACATACTATTATTATAAGTACCATTTATAGTAGCTTATTGCTTTTTAAACTTTTCCTTTAAAGCAGCTGTTATTTATAATAATTGATCTTTAAAATAGCATGTCTTTAACTCTTTGTTCATTTATTTTTGATTGCGTATTTGCTTTCTTTCATTCAATTCCTTCTTAGACATACAGCTTTGTTTAGTTCTTTCATATGCACTCTAAGTACTTTAGTTATTACTCTTTCAGTTTTATGAACATGCAAAATCTTTTTATGGAAATCTAAGTTTTTTGCTTAATTCGAACAACAATTTTAAGCGAGTATAACCTGGATTTAAAGAATCTCTTACCTCACGATTTTTTCTTTTTTCATAAGAAAGTATTTTCTGAAAAACAAATATCTTTTAAACTACTGTACGAAGGCGTTTTTTTCAACCTCCGATTGTACAGGTAAACAGGTAGGGTATGCGAGGGGGAAAACTGCGCATTTCATCCACTACAGCCACTGCAACTTTCAACGTTATTACCCCATTATGGGCTGAATTGTATGTATGTATGGCTTCTATGATTAGCTCTTCCGCCAAGTGCGAGTTGCGTAGTGCAATTCAGTTTCTTCAAGCAGAAGGGAAAAATACAGCTGAAATTCATCGAAGAACGAGCCAAGTATACGGTGAAAACTTGATGAGTAATGGTGTTGTGCTTGAATGGCGTAGGAAATTTGAAAAAGGCTGAATCGATGCTCACTATGAAGGGCGACGTAAGTTTATCGCAACAGGAAACTTCCATCTCTTCCCTGAACTGAAATGATGGCTAGCAGAACAGAGGTTCGACACTAATGACAATCTTGAAAACAACGTTAAGACCCATGTTAATTAACTGGCGGCAACATTCTGTGAAGAGGGAATCGCAAAGCTTGTTCACAGATAGGACAAATACCTCAATCTTCACGGTGAATATGACAAACAGTAACCTTGCTTGTACCTAATTGTTTGCAATAAAACAATTTTGTTATTTACACTTGCCTTTGTTTTATGGGTTATCGGAGGTTGAAAAAACCGTCTTCGTAATACAGAAAAAATTAAACTTTTCAGGAACCCCAAATAATGTAACTAATTGGTTCATACCAAAGATGATACGTATGCAAAGAAACCAAGAATTTTTTACCAATAAATCAAAAATATGAACAAATATTTTGTGAAACCATTTCTCGATTTCTTACTTATTCTGTAATAACCCAGAATTGAATCGAATAAATTTACTCTTCCCGTATTTCTATTATATTCTGGCAATTTCTGATCAAGGAATTTCTTTTTGTGTTTTAAGATCAGAAATATCTGTCAGCTGTTTCTGGTTGATTGCTAACATAATTTAAAAGTATGTCAACAAGTTCTTACCTCGACCAATTTTTTTAAATTGTTTCTCAAATGGAAACTACCAATTCAGTTGATTTTTCCGAACAGATTTTTATTATTATCTGCATGCTTTTATTTAACCCGCTCTGTTCGTATTGGTCAAATCTTGTAATCGATTTTTTCCCACTTCCGATGACCAATTGAGCTGAAATTTTGCACAGCCATCTATCTGTGACGACAATACATGAATCAATCATAAAAACATAAATAAAAAATATTTTAAAAATATGCTTTTATTTCGAAATGGTCTTAAAGAATAAAATAAAAATAAAGTTAAAAAAATTTAAAAACATGCTTTTTTTCGAAATGATCTAAAAAGAATAAAATAATTTTTTCTGCTACCCGGGAAATTGGAATTTTTCGTAACTTAAAATAAAAGCGTGGGCGATTAGAAGATATTTTATGGGCGCCCCATGCATTTACTTTTAGTCAAAAAATTCCAATGTTACCGGGTAGTAGCAAAAAATATTTTATTCTTTTTAGATCATTTAGAAATAAAACTTTCTTTTTAATTTCTTTTTATTCAAATTAGAATACACTTTTATGATCAACATAATTGTAAGTATAAACTGTTTTAGCAAAGTTTGAAACTTTTATTAATAGATATTTTTCTTACCAAAAGAATCATTGCGTGACTGTTTGCTGAAATATTGGACTGATTAGGTAATTGAACACTATCTTGTACATCAACAAATAACCCAAAGCTTTAAGAGAATCCTATTTGTTCACTTGAAAAAAACTTTATAGCCCCATTCATCATCTTCCATGAAACTTTATGTTATGCGTAAAGGATGAATATGTGATTTTAAGCTATGAGGTATAATGTTTAACTTCATCTTTTATATATGAGATTTTTCTAAAAAGAATCCGATTTTTTGGCCAGAAACACAAAGTATAATCCTTATGGAGTTGGGACCCTAATCCCCTTATAGTAGTTCCCTTGAAACGCAGCACATTTAGCCCAATAATCTTTTTATTATTTGAAGAATTTCTGGAACGCATCTCTTGGAATTGCCTGCAGCTCCGTCGTCGCATTCGGCATTATCTCCTCTCTATTTTCAAATTAGGAGTCTTTCATTGGTATCCTTATCTTCGAAAACAACTAGAAGTCGCAAGAGACCATATCTGGAGAGCAGGGAGCTTGGCGGTCAGTCGGAATTCCATTTTGTCAAAAAAGTCTTGAATTAGTGAAACGAATACGCCGAGGCATTTTCTTGATAAAGCTTCCAGTTTTGCGACTTCCAGAGATCTGGTGCGTATTTGCGATGCACAATTTCACCAAATCAAAAAAGACAGGCATTCGCTGCCGACTCCACAATCAAAGAGGATAGTCGATATCACCTCGACTTTGCTACGCATCTGTCGCACTATTTAGGGTCTTAGGGACGACGAACGCTTGAATTCGGATGATAGCGCTTTTGGTTCTGGGTCATATCCGAACACACACGATTTATCACCAGTTATCACACTGCGAGGAAACTTAGGATCAACGTTGGCATTGTTCAACTTGTTCCAGGCCGCTTCAAGGCAGATTTGATTCTATTCCTATATTAATAACTTGGGCACATTTCGTTTAAACTCGGTTATGCCCAGATCATCACATAAAATTTTATGAGCTGTGACAGCCTTTTATAAGCATAACTTGCATTTCCTCAATGGCAACTGTACTGTGAGCTGTTTGTGTCCTACCGGTACGCGGTTCACTCCACAGACGTTAGGCTACTTTTGAACTTGTTGCGTCATTCCCTTATCAAAAAGCCGGCTAATCGTAGGAATTATTTCAGCTTGAGTGCCCGAATCTTCTGAGAAAACTTGATGCAGTATCTCTCCACTACATGTTCCGATAGGGAAAAATAAAAATGCAAGGAACACGTATCACATCCCTCTTTAGCATGCAAAGTGGCCCCGTCCCCCCCCGTTATTTTGTTCGGGAAAATTAAAAGTCGGTTTCTTTTTATACACACCTCGTATAATCAAGGCGTATACCATAACTTTAATTTACGTTAAATTAGTAAGACAACCAACTCGCTGATATTCTAGAATGTAAGTATCGATTGTGGAACGTTTGTATCATTTACAATTTTTAATTTGCTTAATGTCTTTGTTGAATGTTAATCTTTTGCTACAATTTAGGATAGTTGTTAGACTATCAAGTTTCAAGATATACTGTGTATCAGCAATTGTAAAATCAGTATATGTATTCTAGATTGATTTGATCAGGTATCAGGTATCATTAATTGAAGTTGTTAGCAACCTTAGGAGAAAGATGTTACGTTATATTCCATAGTCAGTCAAGTTCAGTTTTCTCAGGCGTCCTTGGACAAGTAAACAGTCTTAATTTTGACCTTGATAAGTTTTCAGCATTATGTAAATTTTTATCACAATCTGTTAGTACTAGATTATAATTCACTCCCTTAAACAGTAAGCAAAAGCTCAGACAATTCTGCTGAAAACTTATTTCAAACGTTATTAGTTCAGTTACTTAAAGCTTTAGTATGAACATTATTTGCAACCCCGACTCAGTTATCGGTGTTGTTAAATCGAACCCATTATGAAATAACTGACAGTGGAGGTTCTTCGCCAGAGCTGCAATCGCCATCTCTCGGTTTCTCTTCGCCACTACATTTGCATCATCGTCACTTGTAGCTAGAGATTTTAACCCTCATTTTAACGGAATTTAAATGCACATGGACTCACAGGTGAAGTATATCAAAATTAGTCAAAAGTTCTTCTAGAATGTTTATTTTCGTTTTTCCTAAATATCACGGAATGCCAATGGAAAACATTCTTATACAGCCACAGCCAAAGTCCATTACCACTTTTAGGTGCACATTTTCACCCACAATAATAGTTTTCATTATCTGTATTTAAGATGAAAAATACTGAGTTTATTTGAAGCAACTTACGCTTTAGAACTAGTAATCAAATTTTATTTTCTATCGTATATCAACATGAATTTAAGCAATAAATAAAAAATATAAGGGTATCCCGTCAATTCTGTCTTATCAAAAAGGCCGCGGCATAAAATCTTCGACAAAATATCCCGTACACAAAATTGCTCCGATATAAAACCTCGCGTCAGAAAAGCCCTCTAATAAGATTTCCAAGCACGTAAACAGAAAGATTGCTTTCCTGTCAAAGGTTAATTACTTTTAAACTATAATTAATTTTTTTGTCTTAGATCTATAAATAATGCAAAAAATGTATCCATAAACGGTTAAACGTAAATCTGCTTCAGGTGGTGGGATTACTTTACCCAAAGATGCACTAAAATTCTTCTTGCAAGTTTTTATTATTCATCCATTAGTTGACATATTTTGTCCGGTCTATTATGTCAGTGCTATTTTGGTTGGGGCTTTATATCGGAGCTATTTGTCGAGGTTGTTTTGACGGGTCACGGTTTTAAATATATAAAACGGGCAAACCTCAGATATCAGGTTCTAAACGACTAAAAAGTTGTTACACAAACTGAAAGGGTTGAAGCTTAAATCTTCGTGGTCCATACACAACAAATCCTTGCAAAATTTACAGTAGTATCCAGTTCTTCTTTTATTACAATACTTGCAGCGTTCTCTTTTATTTTGGGCTGTATATTCTCTAGACTCCTCAGATACTTCTGATAACCTAACCGCCGACAAACATCTAGCACATGGTGTGTGTGCATGGACAGCCCTTTTTCATATTTACATTGTGCGGTAAAACCTGACAAGTCTTATATTAACTAAATGCCACTAAACCTTACTGCTTGGAGGGTTATACAAATTAACTCTTCGATATTTTAAGTGAAGCTGTTATCCATAAGTGGCGTGGTAGGGGTTGGTTAAAGTAAAAGTATTTAAACTTGTAGCAAATTTGGGGGAAGTTACAAAATAACATATACGCATATAAAAATACAATTTAAATTAAAGTTTATGTAAAATTCATAGGTTTTAAAGGACTACGACAACTTTGAAGCTTGCCGAAGCTTATTACGGAGGAATTTGAGGTTTGGTTGCAAATAACAAGAATTTGATACGAAACAAGACGTTACAATGAAATAAAAAACGTAATTTTGTTTTTCTTAATCTGTGGCTTCTTTCAATTGCAATTAGTTGTAAGAAATACAAAGAAATTTAAGATATTGGATAACTAGGAACGTTGAGGATATTTTTACAACCAATGCAAGAGTAGATTGTAAACGACAGATTTCTTGTTTTATATCTGGAGGTTGGAGGTTGCACAATAATTATGTTATTGAACACGACACGAACGAGATTTATTTTATGTTGTAATCAATATAACTGAGATTTGTTTTAATGCGAGAGAACGACACAAGGTGTGTTGTTCAAACACGTCTACGAGAAGCAGTGATGTGGGGTGGTGTTAGTTCTTTTAACACCTCAACGAGAAAGAATGAATTGAGATTGGGTGGTGTTGATACTTTCAATACCTCTACGAGAATGAAGTCGGTTGCAGTTTGAAAAGCAACGAAAGTTGGGGGCCGCAATAGTGGCGTTCAGTAAGAACTAAAATACTATGCTTTTTGGGAGCGTTCATGAAAAATGTACAAAATTAAAAATACGTAAATATACAAATAGATTCAAAATATAAATTAAATAAACACAGCTGGCGCAAACATATATTGATTAAAGTAATTCCCAAAGCTTTTTCAAACTGTCAGCTTGACTTGCTGAATTTACTATCGCAGTTGTTTCGCAGTTGAATACGGTTATCGAGATGATATTAAAGAGGCCAACCCCTAATTCCTCACGCGATGTTATATGATATAATAATCTTGCCAACTACGTTACTTCCACTTTTGGCGTTATTATGAAACCAGAACATTCGGCGATCTTATATCTCGGTGAGCGTTTGAAACTACTAATACATTTTTAGAATTTTTAGGATTACACGAAATTATAGTCATTTTTCTGCTGAAAAAAGCAAATATAGAATACGTTACATTTTTGTTTTATTTCACTTGCTGCCTCTCTTCGATTAGCGTTTTAATAGTTCTTACTACAATAAATCATTGTTCATTTAGTAATTTTTTTACAAGTTGATAAGCACTACACCAATAATCCATAGTTATATTCTTTCTAGATCTAGAGTTTTAGTCATATCTGTTGCAGTTAGTAATTTTGAATGTTCCATCAAGATCTCAAAACGGTGACATGGTTACAAAACGTACACGCATCAACTGAAAAAAACCTTTTTAAATTCAGTATAAATATAAAGCTTAAAGCTGCATTTGTCTTTAAAAGCCAGCAGAATTTCATATAGTGCGGGATACATTCCTATGCTGTAATATTCTTTACAATCTTCTTAAAATTGACCAAAAATGTGTCGAACAGCTGCTAATTTATCTTGAAATTGCCTTACTTTCGGAGTATTAATATAATCAAAACGTAGATACTTCAATAAGAATTCAAATGTACGTGGATCCATTACTGTAGCAACTATTTTTGATCCCATATCACCATGGGCCCAAAATTCTTATAAATGTCTTCAAGCTCCGTATTCAATTCCATCCAGATATAGTAATCCGCATAATGTCTTAATTTCTTCTGTATCGGTTAGTTTGCTATCAAATTTGTGGTTGTAGTAAAGCATGTATACAATTTTGGCACATCATTATAGAATGTAAGTAAGGGTATCTAACAATGCAGAAATGTACAAACGCAAGAGAGATAGCTTACCCTGTCGGTTGGCAGCGATGCGTGAAGTTCTTCTTAAATGTTTTGGAATTCAAAAACTTCGAAGCTCCAAAAGTATAATTTCTTCTACACTTGGATCATCGGCAGGCTGACTATATGCATACTTGACATCTTTTGACAATAAATCTGGTGAAGTTATAATTTTTACTATAGACAGTTTCTTGTAGATGATCTCTAAAATGAGGGATTCAGCGGGAAACAGTTTCTCTAGCATCACCTGTTACTAATAAACATCATAAAATTATTTTAACTACATAGAACGTGCTGTGACTAACAATCATTGACCATATACCCTAAGCAATTGTTGTGCAAATTCTTATAGATTAACTAAATAATGTTTACCAACTACAATTGGATTTAATTTTAAAATGTATATTTAGGAAGTGAAATACTTTGAAAGTGTCTATAAACATTATTAGAAATCTAAATAAGAAAATTCTTTTCAGTTGAAGATAAAGTATGAGAAAAATTATTGTTGTTTTTTTTGGAAGACGATTAACTAAGAACTACTAATTTAAGTATTGTGTACTAAACATAGATATAATTAAATTACTTTTGAACATACACTGTGTACATTTTAAAACGAGCCAGGCAAAATAAGTCAAAAACTACTGAAAATTATAAAAAACTCCCAAACACTTAAAATTTTATTCGGAAGAGGACACTTTGTTATAGTTAAGGAATAAGCGTATGTGTAACCCCTCCCTCCTCAGCATCGCCCTCCTGAAAATCTCTAATAGCACAACCGTATGTGTGATAACTATTTTTAAAGGTAATTTTATTAGGAATGGAGCCTTCTGTAAAATTTTCAAAATTATTGAAGTTTTTGAAAATTACAAGCAAAAAATGATAAGACAAAAGAAAGCATTTGATAGTTGCTATGTTAAGGTTTTAATTAATTTTTTAAGTAAAATACATTTAGTTTTAACGATACTAAAGTGAATTATTATTGAATTCAACTTATTCAACAAACTAAACAATTAGGTAACAGTGTAATTTGTTTTTATAATTTTAACAACGTGCATTATCAGTTTGCGACTGATTATGGGTTTAAAATTTGATATTTAATAAAATTAAAGGCAAGCTTTGCTTGTGTTTGTTATGTTTTGTTCGTAAGTGCTGTCAAAATTTGAAAATGGTGTATACTTTAGCACAAAGAACATAAATAGTTATTCTCTACGGAAAATGCAATGAAAACGCTAGACAAACTGCTGCCGAATTTAATAAAAGACATCCCGAAAACAGTTTGAATCATAAGTACGTTTTAGAATTAATTTGAAAATTTTTTGATACTGGATCGGTTAATAACAAAAACAAAGAAGAAAGAAGTGCACAGTTTACATAAACGGATTCGTTATTAGGATTCACAAAACCCACATTTATGCAGGGAAGTGCATACTCAATATCCTGAAAAAGTTAACGTGTGGGCTGGTATTCTTGGAAACTGTAATAGGCCCTATATTCATTGAAGAAAATCTAAATGGTTCTTTATACTTAAATCTTCTTCAAAATTATATTATCCCTTTAATCATCGAGAGTATAGAGAATCGGAAAGATGAACATGACAATCAACTGATAAATGAGAATGGTTTGTTTTTTCATCAAGATGGTGCTCCACCCCATTACGTATTACCAGTAAAAGAGTGGCTAAACGCAACATTTCCAGGTCATTGGATAGGAAGAAGAAGGCCGATAGAGTGGCTAGCACGGTTTCTAGATCTGAGACATCTTGAATTCTTTTTATGGGACTATTTGAAGTCAATTGTTGATAAAACCCAGCCGGAAAATAGAAATAGGATTACTGTTGCTTGCCAAAATATTGGGCGTGAGACATTCCAAAATGTAAGAAGAAAATTCGAAAACAGGCTTTATTATTGGAGAGCAATTTGAGCATTTTAAATAAATTTGAGTTTTATTGTATTACATTACATTGATAGTAAAAACTTTTATCTAATTGTTTAATTTTAGTTGAATTGAATAATCATTCACTTTATTATTGTTAAAACTAAATGTATTTTACTTAAAAAAAATAATTAAAACCTTAACACAGTAACTTTCAAATACTTTCATTTGTCTTGTCATTTTTACTTTTTCTTACCTATATGAAATATAGTATAGAGAAAGTATTGTTTCGTCCAAAATTTTTGATGTCTAAATTTTAGTGGAAGTACACGTTTTCGGGTACCCTGAGTCCGAAAATCATGTTTTTAAAAATTGGTGTATCTGCGCGTGTGTGTGTGTGTGTGTGTGTGTGTGTGTGCGCGCGCGCTCGTGTGTGTGTGTGCGCACGCGTGTGTGTGTGTGAGACCAAAATATCTCGAAAACGAAAAGTCGTAGATAAACTAAATTTTATATTTCAGTTTGTAACCATCCTCGCACGCGACTGCAATAATTTCACTAAAATCCAATAGCCGGAAGAGTGCCACTTTACTCTTGTTATTTTTTGGTTTTTCGCGATTTTCTTGAAATCAGCTAGAACGATTTTTTTAAAATTTATTACATTTCCTAAAAAATTAATGCCCTTTCATATAATTGAGAAAATTTCTCAACAGAATGTCCGTGAAACGAGTAACCGGAAGTAGTCTTACCATTAACTATGACTAAAGTAACTATGAAACTGATAGTCCTAAATAAATCCTAACTAATTTTGTATACTAAATCAAGAATTTTGTTGGAATCAAATAACCGTTATTTTTAGATATCTTCCGCATTTTTCGTTTTTTGCGATTTTCTCAAAATTGACTAACGATTTTTTTAAAACTCATTTTATTTCTTACCCATTCAATGACCTTTCACATAGTTTAGGCCGTTACTCAGAAACTTTTCCGTAAATTTTGTAACCCCAAGTACCTTCACCGTTAACTCAAAATAAAATAATTATTAAACTCAAAGTCCTAGCTGAATGAAAATTTATATTTGTGGCCGTAGCTACATTTATATTCCAAATCAAGAATTTGGTTAAAATCGAATAACCGGAAGTTCCACTTTATTTCTGTCATTTTTAGGTATTTTTCGTATTTTCGTTTTTCGCGATTTCCTTGAAATCAGCTATAACGATTTTTTTAAAACAAATTTCTTGGTTATTGCATTCCGTTTTACATGAATGAAGCTGTATCTCTAATAAATTTTCGAAAGTCGAGTAACCTGAAGTACTTAGTGTATTTATTGCGAACAACATGTCTCAAAAACTAAATATGATATGTGAATGAAATTGAATATTTAAGTTTTTTATCTTTTGCACATAAGACGTCAAGAATTTAGGTAAAATCGAATGACCGGAAGTGCCACTTTATTCTTACGATTTTTAAGTTTTTTTGCGATTTTCTCGAAAACAGTTATAACTTTCATTTTCAAATGTGCTACGGTTATTATGTAGTTAATGCCCCTTGACGTGAATTTAACAGTTGTTCTGATCAAATGCGTTGAAGAAAGTTGTCAGATAAAATTTCCAGAGTTAAGCAGTCTTTCGCTTGTCTAGTAACTTGAATGGGTAACCGTTACAATTATATTTTCCAAAATAAACGTAGATAATACTCTAACCATTTGTGGACATTATTGGCATATCTATGTGTATAAGAGAAAGTCGTGTGTTGTTTCACACCAGATTTTTTGCTTGTAATTTTCTAAAATCAATAATTTTTTTAATTTTACGGAAATATGTATTCCTAATAAAATTACCTTTAAAAAGAAGTATCACACATAGGGTTGTGCTATTAAAGATTTTCGGTCGGGGGGGGGGGGG
>JAHWXV010041963.1:0-11705 GCA_024586415.1 Phrixothrix hirtus
CTATGTTTTTGTTAAAATCAATTTATTTTAACAAAGTAATTGCTAATATGAAATATATTTCATAAGTAAAAATGATGTACCTACAAATATTTTTAGAAAAGATGTAGGATAGCGATAATTTTTAAACTTCCGAGTACATAAAAAGCACATATTTTGGAAGAAAGTGGTACATATTTACATAATAAATTACCTATGTATGAGTATGGACGCTGAAATGGTAAACGTAATACATAGTTAATAGGAGATGCAGGATATCCACATGAGCCCTGGTTAATGACACCAGTATTGAATGCACTACCTGAATCTCCTGAACATCGTTATAATAATAGTCATTCTGTTGCAAGAAATTATGTTGAGAGATGCAATGGAGTATTAAAAGGCAGATTTCATTGTTTACACCATGAAAGACTCCTGAAATGACAGCCATTATAATAACTGCATATGCTGTGTTGCATACTATTTGCATTTGGGTTTTCCAAATGATATTCAAGACAATGACGTTTATAACATTGATGAAATGAATCTCAATATGGCGAATGAAGGTCGTGAAATAAGACAAAATATTATAAAGAACTAGTTTAGACATTAAGTAATAAATATACATACACAGTTCAGTTTTTACTTGTTTTTTTTAATTGTATATTAAAATAATAATAAATAAAAGTTATTTTTCTATATCATTTTTGTTGAATTTAATTATTCAAGGTATTACTAATATTTTGTAAGACACGTTGAATGCCTACTAAAGTTTTATTTATAATTATTTAATGATGCTAAAGTTTCATTTTGCATTTTCTCTATATCAGTCCTTTTCCTTTTTTTTGTGGCCTTTGAGAATTTCTGCATGTATTTACTTCTACTTCTTGCATTACCTCAGGAACATTTGAACTTTTAACCTGTGTTAGTACACTTGTACTGGGTTCAAGTTGTTCGGTGACTGCATATGTATTATCTCTTACTTTAACTGATATATTCTCAATATTGTAAAATAACAAAATATATATTAAATAAAATTAACCAAGTTAACAGCTATACTTTTGTAAATCCTACTTCTTTTGTACTGTTATCGCCTTCAATACAACTCCATCCTTTTACATTTAACAGCTGCTTCTCCAAATCACTTAATTTTAATTTGGTACATGGACCACCTCCTGTACCACTTTGGCTATTTTTTATTTTAGAGGTTTTTTGCCTTTGTTTTAGCAATCCAATCTGTTAGTACCTGATAAAAAACTGTTAATACTTACTCTAATACAACAAAATGAGAACTGTTTACTTTTTGCCATATTGCTGATGTCTTTCTGTAAATTCCAATAGAATTTAAATTTATCGTCAATTTGTGCCATAAATTGTTGTAATTTTGGCGAGCATTCGGCTGTGTAAATTGTTGGGTAACCATTATTGGATTTTGTTTAAAATATGATAGCATCATTTCGTGATGCTGCACTTGTGTTCTGGTAGACCTTTGTCTTTGCTCCATTATTAATGTATAATTTGGCTAGAACAAAAAAACGTATTTCATTAGGATATGTGCACATATAACTAGTAAATATAAATAAACAGATAATGTATTACCCACTGAAATAGTTTTAGCAGATTAGCTTCTACTTTTCATTCATGTTAAAGTTAGCTTTCTAGCAAACGTTTAGTGATGTTGAGGATATCACGTAGCAAACGTTAAAAATAATGAAGGCAGAAGGGTGAGGAGGGATATAGCTTAGCACATCATAATGTGCATTGGGATCCTATTCCTGAATAGCTATAATTATGCCACATTGTAAAACAACTTGAAAGATCTATTTCTAATTAAGAGTAAATATTTAACAATCTGTGGTACATAGATGTGCTCCTTGCTTAGAATTCGTTAGTCATGTGAGTGTCAGACTCCCTATAAATTTACCAAACTTGGTCAATTTTTGAAATTTCAACCTCAGACTTAGCTTAAAATATTCTTCAATGTTCAAACTTTCAGAAAATGCAATTAAAAAAATCATTTTTTTAAAAATGTCCAGCACAAGTATGTTTGAATAAAAGACGAAACATTTTTGAGCAAGCTCGAAATATATACTTTGTATTGGCCGTGCTGGGCCATTTCGTATGATGTAAAATTGGCAATTGAGTGATATACTATAAATAACATGAACTTTGCCCTTAACGAACTTAATTCTCCACATATTCCAAAACAGTCCCCTATAGAAAGTTACAGGACTCTTAGAAAACAAAAGCTACAAAACAGCCAGAAACAAGTAAAAGACATCAATTGGACGATTCAAGAAATATTAGTAAATATAATGGCTGGTGTACCAGAAAAGTTAAGAGCTTTGGAAAATGGAATAAAACTAAAAGAGTGTTCATAATAATTTTTTTATTGGACTTGTACGTTTCAGAATATATCGTTATACATGCTTAATTTTTAAAGTATCTATTTAAAATCAAAATGTGAAATACTTTGTGGTTCAGTCCTTATTATATATTTTCTATTCTAACTTGGTTAAATATTTTTAACTTTGTGGTTGGACACATTTGCAGTATGTGTGTGCATAGTACTAAATATCAACTGAAATATGCCATCAGATCATGATGGTTTTTATACATTCATTACATAGTAGAGGGATAATGCTTGATGTAAAATCTTTTTTCGACTATTTCTAGGAACTTGAAATTTATGTTCGTTTCACAAATGAGTATACAATTTAAAAATGAATAATGTACAACTGTGAATATAATAAATAACTGAATGCTTGTAAATATGTTATATACAGAACTCTAACTGATGTTATTTTACTTAATGTCTATAAATCACGGAAAAATTTGCAAATAAAATTAAAAAACCAAGATTATTCATTACATATTTATTGATTGTAATTTAAAACTCACAGAACAGAACTAAATAAAAAATAGGAAAAATTTCTAATTGTATGAATAAATAGTACTTCAGTGATATCTAAGGAAACCCCAGATGTTGTAATGAGTGTGAGCCATATCGTTGGAAACCTGCTTTAAAGTAATTGTGTTTGTAAAATTGAATTGCAATTCATGTTAATGTGAATTGTATAAATCATCTGAAAAGAGCAATACATTTGTGATTCATTTGTTTAAATGACATTGGAAATTTGTATGTGTAAAATTACAATTAATGATGATAAAACAGTTTATTTTTGTTTCTATCCATTACAATCATTGCTAAAGGGAAAAGTGGAATATTATGTTCATAATAATTTTTAATGCATCTTTGCTTCTTTTTTTATTTTTCCAAATATCCGATTAACTCTCCATCATCATATGCATAATTGAAAAGCAATTTGTAGACCACGTGAATGCATCAATAGATATATTTAAGATCATTTCCATAATATAAATAAATTGAAGTTGTTGAAAAACAAAAATGAATCGCTGATTAATTGCTATAACACCATGAGTAATCTTATAATTTTAAGCGCAATAATGATTACCATTTACAAAAGCACTAACTGTTTTAATCACTGAATTTTTAAAATAATAAGAAACTTGTTTATTTGTGTAAAATGATAATTTAATAAAGTGTATTCCATTGACACATGCTCAATTGTGAAAGTTAGCTCGCCAAATGAATGATCATATCTATATGCATCTTGTTTCTACCAATGCAAATAATCATTCCATCTTGCATACTTTTACACATTTAGTTATTTTTGCTCGTAAGCTTCTAAAATATGTTATTTGTATATTATTCAAAGGATCGATTGTTAATTTATAATTGAATCAATAAGTTTGGAAAGTTTATTATTCGATTTTGACATCAATGAAGTGCATTTTCTGTTATATTTTTCCTTATTACTAGCATTAAAATAGAATAACAAGTTATTTTTGGCTGAAATTTAAGCTTATTGATATTATAGTATATATAGTGACAGTGTAGAAAAACATAATGGGGCATTGAAACTTTATTATCTGAAATCTATTGCTAGGCAGCTTAATAGATTCATTATAGTATGAGAATGTAAATCACCTTCTAACACAGAAACAATTGAGAAGAACTTTAAATTTATTAATTTAACAATTTGAAAGATAAGGCAATAAATGTGTGGTTATATGTTATATGACTGTCATAATGTTATAAAAAGTTCTCAATCCTCCAATCCAACTGTAAAAAAGTATAGAACTACATTTCATCTGCATAAACAAGAAAATTAATTTTTAATTACATTTTGCACATTTTATTAGAAAATAGGCCATTTGTAAAAACTTCATCAACAACACCTTAAATAAGATAATGTTATAAGAAATTTTTTACTTGTAAGTACCTACATACAGTTTTTATCAAATTTATTAAACATCCCGATATATTTGCATTTATATAAAAATTAAATAAAAATAAATAAAATACATATTTCAAGTAAAGGATTTTATTCAAAATAATTGCATAATTTATATATAGTGACATCTCCTTTTTATTTCATAACCTTTAAAATTCTTTTTAATATCCTATTAATTAATGTTATACATACAAGTTGAAAGAGGAATCTATTAAATTCTTCTAGTATCACCTGCCTTAACTCTGCCTTTAAATTATTGTTATAATTCCAGACCGTTTCCGTAATAATAGAACGTAAATACTCTATTGAGAATTGATATCAACTCTGAACAAGCTACTCTAAGAACCTAATTACCACTTTTCTAGGGTGAGTTCTTGTAATATTATGATTTATATTCAAACACAATTCTGCATAGAATAGGAATTTCAATTTAAAATGTTGAAGCTGCAGCGGTTTTGACAGTTATGGAGCATATTTTATAAGCAGCTGTGGCTCTCTTGTCCTAAACATGAACGATAAATATACAGTTACAGCCATTTTATCCATGAACATGTAATTCCTCAGAGGTCGCAACCTATTCTATAATGCCGGAGGTCGTCATGTATCTCACAGGTTACATTTCTATAACTTTTATGTTCTTTTATGAGTGTTGCGAACTTGTAGTGTTTTAATTTAATTTTATACTCCAACTTTACGGATGTTTAATGGTTTTAATCGACACAAAAAAGATAACACTGATATTTACATGAATTTATTAAGAAAACATAAACATTTTACAATATTAACTAAAAACCTATTATTCGAAAAATGGTCTATATAATTATAAAAAAACAAAATAATGCATTTTAGGAGAATATTTAAATTTAATGGACACTTGCCACACAACAGTTTATATATAGTAAATAACCACCCAATTCTATTCCAAAACAATTTTATATACAACCTAGATGTACTGTAATTTGCGGATAGGACTATAAGAATGGAAACATTCAATATCTAAATGAAAAATAATTGAAAAATATAAAAACTAAAAGAATATGCAGGGTAAACTCTTAAAAATGGCATATCATTGTTGCACATTTACATTATTGTAACAGTCAGTGCAAACAGTAATTATGTGTTCTAAGCATACAAATTTCTTCTGAGTATTGTTTTCTTAGATCCACAAGGACACGTCTTCTCAGCATTTTTCTCCTATCTATACAAGGTTCTTCAGGTAGTTCTACATTGCAGATTCTACAAATCCTTATGCGAATGGGTTTTGGCAAATAACTTATATTGAGTTTACTATCGATCAAGCCATATGACAAAGTTTCAAGAAAATGACTTAGTAAAATCTTATGTTTATATGATTCGCAATATGTATGATTTTTGTATTTATTCTTGATATATTCAATAAACTATAGAAAATGATTATTTGCCACCTTCTTGTGATTGATGAACAATTATAGTTGGAATACGGTCAATCTATGCACATAGACTCCACATTTTGTTTGATTGTAGTTGACAATCATTTCTGGTTCGCCACTATTAAGATAAATTTTATTATTGTAGTAAGGTGTTGTGACAGGCGCATTAGGCATTATGTGCAACAACGGTACTGGTGGCCGCTAGCTCGTCGGAGTAGGGTGGATTCCAGGAAAAGTGCACCAACACCGTCCATGCTCTATAGGAAATCACTGGAAACACATACAATGAGTCAAGATATAGAAGGGCATCAGATAGGCCGCTCAAAGTATTTTCGAAACAGATATAAACAGTTCCCTGACCTCTTGTGACTTTGTGTCCCGGGGTTGCCTTTTGTTAGGGCTCCAAATATTAATATCAATTTAGATCGTAATTTAAAGGGGGACCTTAATTAGTTCATATCCCTGTAAATACAAGGTATTATCAATTAACTTATTCTACGTTCAAAAATAAAAGTCTAGTTGAATGACATGACATCTATTGATAAAGAAAATGCATTATTTAGCATGCATACAAAACAACAGGTTACAAAAAGGTTTTACAGATAACTTCACCATCTATTGAATTTGGCCTAATTCAAGAGATACAGGAAGGGCTACTCAAACTACTAAACACTAAAATTAGGGTTAATATAGGTTGATGCAAGTATGCGCCCAGGATCGATGCAGAAGGTATGTAGTAATGATGTCTCTTTGCACGGGAAGGTTTAAGCTGACCTCAAAAGGGGCTGGCTGCCATGATGGGGCTTATATTGACATCAATAAGGAAGTAAGAGAACAATATAAAAGGGTACCTTAGTTTTTATTCATCAAATTATCGAACAAACACCAAAATCGTCCATCGTGATTGATTTATGGATTCCTGCTTCTGCAGAAGAACATCACACGTCCAAAAAAAAGCAGCAACCGGGGTGGAAAAAGGCAGATCCTCTGCCATACTACATTATGCGGAGTCCCTAAACACACCAAACTATGTGATGAATTCATACCAATTGTAAATGTTACCGAAATCCACCAGACGTGAAAAATTACATTTAATTGTCACGTTTATATTTAATTATCAAATTTCAAATCATCACGGAGCGTACCAAAAACACGTCTCGTGTTTTTAATCCAACAGGAAACTTATTTATTATTTTCCGTTGTTCTGTCAACAATGCCGTTTCCAAAAACAGATGGCGGAAAATTTAAAAAAGGAGATTTTGTTCATTAGGCACAGAATACCAACAAAATCTGATGGTGTAGAAATTAATGGAACATCCTTATTTCATTTTGGTATATGATTCCAGTGTGTAATTTTCTATAGGCCGATTATTTCGCTGCATAAATTCTGGTAGAAGTTCCCTTTTGTTGATTCTAATGGTTCTTATTATTGTTAGTCCATTACCTAACAGTTTCTTTGCTAATTAATTGCTAGTGAACCACTTACCTGTAGTTATGTTTCTATTAGAACCATAAATTGGTTCATACAATTGTTCAACAAAGTGCAAGTACACTGTTATGTAGTCATAATGATCCATCGGGTGTGTTTTCCACATATATCCCAAGACTGTTTTTGAATCACGTAAAGCAAACATTTTTATGTCATACTTATTTGGCTTAAGTGAAATATTGCCAAAAAGTACAGCAACTATGCTTTGAGTTTATTGTCTGCTGTTACCTGTTTACAATTAGTTAAAAATATATCAAATATCTCTAATAACAGCTATATTGCCATATTGGCATCTATTCTATCTAGTATCAATGATAATCAAAGCAAAGGAAATAGGAAAGTATACAAAATTTTGTTAAATATTGTTGGCGTTCCACGAATAAAGAACAAAATCTTTTCGTTTTTAAGTTGCCGGCATGTATTTTATTCTTAGAAATGGCGTTGTTGACAGGACAACGAGAAAAAAAATAAATAAAGTAAGTAGGAAAAATAAATAAATTGGTTGGTTTTTCGGTCGGATAAAAACATGATAGACGCGTTTCTTTCACGTTCATGTTGATTAAGAATCTAATAATTCCAGTAAGTGTGACAGAGAAACGTAATTGTCATGTCTGATAGAGTTCGGTGACATTTCGAAATTGGTACGAATTCGTCGAATAGTTAGTGTACTAATTTTGGTTGTGTGTTGACTCTGTGTTAAAAACGTTCGGTGTGTTTAGTGACTCAGCATAGTGTAAAATGTTGAAAGATCCAACCTCAGAGATGGAATGGCATATCTCTGGGGATTGACCAGCGCGTTTCATGTCATAGTTGTTTTGTTGAACATGTGAAGTTCTTTCGCAGGTGCAGGAATTCATAAGCCATTACGACGGACCATTTTGGGTAATTCGACGAACGAAACTAAGGTACCCCTTTTTGTTATTGTTCTCTGGCTTCGTTACTGTTCGCCTGCGAAAGGCGTAAGCACCAAAAAAAGGTCACTAATGACCGGCAAGCAGTCAAATTGATGGGAGATCACTAATACATGTTGAGATCGTGGACGCATACTTGCGTTGATCATGTCTAAATATAGATTAACCCTAATTTTAATGTTGGTAGTTTTGAGTAGTTCTTCCTGTATCTCTTGAATAAGTACAAATTCACGAGACAGAGAGGTTATTCTGTAACCTCTTTTTGTGTGTATGTTAAATAAGCCCTTTCCGTTGTCAATAGATATACCTTGTCTTTTAATTAGACTTATTTCTGACAGTAGAATAAGCTAGTTGATAATATCTTACATTTTAGAGGATATGTACTAATTAAGGTCCCCCTGTAGACTGCGATCAAAATTGATAACAGGCCAAGGGAACTGCTTCTAGCTATTCCGAGAATAGTTCCATACCTTGAGCGGTCATTTAAAATAGTGGCGCCCTCTTTCCCTCCCTATACCTCTATTTCTGCTAGAGCGCTGATGGTGCTGGTATAATTCTTAGGGTCCCTCCCTCCTTCGACGAGCTAGTGGCCACCAGTACAGTCGTTGGGTGTAACGCCAAAAGCGCTTGTGACAATTTCTGTAATGACATAGTTAAATGAATAATTTCTGGTGTTGTTCTATTAGTTTTAAATAAATTCTCAGTGTTTAGATGGTTTTTTAACACTAGTCAAACGCAGTAGGCCTAAAAAGGTATGTAGTGCAAATTAGATACATCAATGTTAATGTTAATATTTTTAAGGGCTTTGCCGACCCCATTTATCACAACCCCAATCCTGTAAAATTTTCCGGCTTTTGCAAAAAAAGTAGAAATATTACATATTTGTGTCTGTCAGTTGCTATTGAATAGGGATTTTATGGCCTTCTAAATTTGTTTTCTGGCAAGAACACAGTAACAGTCTTGGTCTAATAATGTTTCTAGCTCTAGTTATAACAGTTTTTGAAGGCAAATGTTTATTCTAACGTATTTTCTTATCTTTCTCTACAAAGGTTGATTACTTGCTTCTAAAATATCACTGGTGTCAAACTCTTGTCATGTATGAGCTTTCTTCATGTAGATCAACATTATCAATTTTGGCATGATATTTCTCATCATCATAAACAGTATCATTCTCATTCATGTGATTTTGCAACTTTTTTTATTCTTCTTTATAGTATCTCATGATGTCTAGAAAATTACAAATTCAGTAAAATGATAATAGCCATACTTACTGTAGTGTTAGCATATAAGTAAAGATTAGTAAATTCTAGAGTTAATAAAATTTATTGTAACGTAAGTAGTGACTTGGTCTGGTGGACCGTAATCAGTCATAAAATGAGAACTGTAAATCATAGTAAGATAACACTCATTTACACAACTAACTAGACACTGATAGGAAAGTATACTGGGTACAATTGTGTAATTTCCCGAAGTTTAAAATATATGGAAGGAGAAAACTTTTGTCAGTCTGTACTTCACCACTGAATGGTTAATATTTGTTTTCTAACAATACTAACAGACTAATATTCAATTTCTATCTACTAAGTGTCATAAACTGGTATCTACATTTTAATACAGACAGTTGTTTCCTAATAAAAGGACGAAAAAAGTCAAGAAATCATTTTTACTAATAAATAAAGCCTAATTATAAAAATAATATTTATTTTGGAAAAAACCAGTGGCGTATTGTCTTTTTTGTTAAAAATATTTAAGGACGCCATTGGTAAAAGTAGATTAAATCATTTTGTTTCAAAAGATGTGTTTTTATGCCTGGTTGGTACCTAAAAAACTTCAAAAAAATATCTAAAGTGCTGTTACACGTATTATGAAAAAACCAAATTTTTTAAAAACTTGATCACCCTGTATCTCAGAAATAATGCAATTGCAGACTTATGTTGATATAACATTTTTTTCTTAAAATCACTCGAAGATTGTGCCTTAAGTATTTTGCATGCTATTCTGAAACACCCTGTATATGTAATATGAGTTTAATTAAAAGGACAGAACAAGATGAAAGTTAAAGAAAATAGTGTGTTCTTATAACATCAATTCAAAGAAAAAAGTCTTATAAACAATAGTCAGAAAATCTAACGATTTTCCTGAAATAAATTAATAAAGGTCGAAACTTTGTCGCAGCAGAGGTCAACAACTAATGACTAGTTTTATTTAGGAGTTGTCTAAAATATAGTTTTTATTATACATAACTAAACATTTAATGCAATTTTTCGATAACGTTAATGTCAAGCCATAATTCAATAAAATATTTTACATAAAATTGTAAATTCTACTTAACAGGAAAAGTGGTAATGCCTAAAGCTTAAGAAACTTGTCATTAATAAACAGGTCAAATATCGTAATAAAAATACCCAAATGCCTACAATGTTATCCACATTGACGTCTATTGTTAAAGATTTTTCAATTTTAACTTATTCTTTGTATTTATGTAGCCAATTACATAAAGTTAGATTTTTTTTGTTAGTGGTAAAATTATTTGTATGTTGATTAGTTATAATTAAAGTCTAATCAAATTTACAATTTATTATTATTGATGCGAGATCGATGTATATTAAGTTATTGTTGAAATTTTTGTAATTCCCGGTTTGCTGCTTTATTAAAGATAGTTCATTGAGTGTTATTTCTTTAAAATAATACATGATGATCAAGCTTTACTTGAAGTGCAATTCTTTGTCTGTGACTACACGTTTATCATTTAACCAACTTTTCAATAATTATGTATTCTAATATCCTGAATTTTATCATTAATGTTTATTTATGACAGTTAATTGTATTGACACATTTTATATTTTCCACCAGTTTTCAGTTTTAATGCGATTAACTTGTTCAATCTCAAAACAATTTATTTGCAAAATGCAAAATTACCTTGACTTGTACACAAAGCAAATTTGATATCTTCAATGTTACAATTTCATGTAGTTAATAATAAATATCATACAGGAGTTGCCTTTGCAAAATATGCAATATGGTGTCTGGTTGTTACTTTAACCTCTAATAATCTTTATAATTTATGATGCTCAACAAGAATTCTGAATAGGCAACAGTAATGAATGTTCTCTCATTGCAAAGAATTATTGATATAACAGCATATGATCTAAATAATTTCAATGCATGGTTGCCAAAGTGCAATAACTTTAATTTGCAATACCTCGCAAACTAATGGAGATGGCGAAAAAACTTATACCATCTTTTATGCTCTATTTTCGATTTTCTATGACATGTTACAAGCATGCACACTATTTTCTTTAAACCCTGTATAAAGAAGTGCATATTCTAGATATGCATTTGTGCAACATATATTTTATTAATTTTTTTTAATAGCTATACACTTAATATACAATAAATATCTTCAATAACATTGTAATTACTTCAGAAATATTATTAGTAAGTTAAATACCGTATGTCAAACTAAATTTTAGATAAAGGGAGGCTGTGCGCATGTTTCAATAATGATAACGTTTGTCGTATCTGTATTGATACTGACATAATTTCAAGCAGTGAAATCAGTATACCAACCTAGTAAACGGCGAAAGTTCCTGTCAAATCA
>JAHWXV010041979.1:0-13788 GCA_024586415.1 Phrixothrix hirtus
AACATATATATATATATATATATATATATATATATATATATATATACATTGTGTCCAAACGATCACGTTAAGCATATGGATCTTGAAAACACTAAGGGATACAGATTCAGTTAAGGGCAACCAATAATTGCTTTGAAAGTTTTAAAATTTTTATTCGTTTCAGCGATATAAGTGAAAAATTGAAATTTACGAGTATTCTAGCAGTTTTTCAGAGTTCTGTTTCATTTTGACGATAAAACCAAAACTTTTAATGAGAGGCTGGAGTAAAGGTCGTAAAATATCACACAAAACTCGAGGACACTATGCTACTTTACGAATGGATACATGCATTTTTAACGAGTATCGAAGCTTCTTCGAATTATAAACCCCTTACTCCTCTGAAATCTGATCCTAATGACATATATGTTGTAACCGCTGATTACTTTTTAATTAGAAAGGCAATAGTCGCTTCCATGGAGTACGACATAACTTTCCGCAAGGTGAATGGTTTTGGGCGATGGCAACTAATGGAGCAAATGCACCAAAATGTTTGGAGCAGATGGCAAAGGAAAAGTACACCACAATTACTGGAGATGTTAAATTGGAAAGCAGAAATCCAACCATGCGACACAGTAAATTTTCCGGAAGGCAACACTGGGTTACTACATTGGTGATTAGATATAATCGTCCCCACTGGTAAAAAAGACGATGGAAAGATTCGTATAGTAACTGTGACAACCTCAAATGGCATATTTAAAGGAGGTGTTGCATAATGCGTGCTACTTTTGGTCTGTATGTAAATACTATCTGCAACCTTTGCAGCCGCAACTAAAATCTGTGCAGTGAAAGTTGTCGTACGCGCACTTAGCTTTAGAATAACAAATGTATGTTAAAATAAAATTTCTATCAATCAATAAAACATTGTGAACACAGTATTTTCTAGGATACAAAACTTTATTGGCATAATGTGTACGCTTGGAGACTACTTGAACTCTGAACTTCTGAAAATTACGTTTTAGCTAAAAGTCCTCCATTATAGATCAGGTAGTGTTTTAAATGTATTTAATGTATTATGAAGAGAGGGTTATAAGAAATTTTGCACTATATGGAAATATTTTCCACCGGCTACCATTTCAGAATTGTCAACATTTTCGGATAAGAATAATTCAAGAATCCTTTGGGATATAATAGCGCACCAAACCCTACATTTAAGGGTGTAGTTACCATCACCCTGGCAAGGGAGCAAAAAGAAGCGTTTTCCCAATTGCTTTAAATTTTTATAACGTTGCTGTACCTGCTGTAAGGAGGTTTAAGGGGTGGGAAATGCACCCAAAACAAACCCTTTTTTCTTTCGTTTAGAAAATAAAATGTACGCTTTTTCCTTAAACCTTTTTGACTGCTGGTATAATTTTCATGCAAGTTGATTCCTAGATAGTGTGCCATCTTAAAATTGACTTGGTTTTTAATTTTATTTAGAAGCAATTACACTATACTAAAAACATTCAGCATTTTGACTGTATTTTAGTATATATTTGAAATTTATTACATTGTAATACAGAAAAATAGATGAAATACTTATTTAATATAATTGAATACAATTAGGTGCATTTTTTTCGATATAGTAAAATCTATCAGGTTTTGCGGAACCATACTTTTGAATAACATATAATAATACCAACATAATATACATGATTTATAACAATGGTATGCTTCTAAAAATTGTTTAAAGTATATACAAATAAATTGTTTAAAGTATATACAAAGAACAAGTTTGATCACCATCTCGTTAGTCTTGTTTTGTTTGTATTAACTGAAAAGATAATACATTAATCAACTGAAGAGCTTTGTTATATTGCGAGGTACTACTAGGTATGAATCTCGAATATACGCTAAAATAGATACAGAACGCCAGATACCATTAGAATAGTTTAACTATTTCTAAATAACGGATATGTGGAAAAACCAAAAAGAACCCAATTTTAGAACGACATATACGGGTAGGTGTCCTAGATATATGTATAGAGCATTATTTAACGCACGTGTACATAGGGCCCTTGTGAACATAAATGTATAAAAATGTTTAGTCTAATTTAAAAAAAGAATTTTGTAAACTATCATAAATTCGGGCCTGTATATCCTTTACCATCAAGCATACTTAAAAGAATAAACACACTTTGCTTTTGTTGATAAAGTATCAGTTTACAGTAAGTATAAATGTATTTTTCCGGACAAGGTCGCAAGCTGTTTTAATAAGAAATAGCTTTTTTGTATGTATTAAAATACTATTGCTTGTTAATTATAATTATTTACGCATTAATTATTATAAATTTATTTTTTAAATATCTTAAATATCTAATTTGCATAAACATACAAATTACGAAAAATTTTATGAAATTTATTAACAATCATTTAGATGTTTAACTATTTTTACAAATTCTCAATTATACACGGGTGCAAATATTAATAATAGGAAGATATTAATCAAAAATATTTAACGTCATGCCGAAATGGCATTGTGAAAGTGAAAGTTATTTAAAAAATATGTCTGTATTCAATAATACAATTGTATTACCTATAAAATGGTATTTATTAAGTAAAAACCTTGTTTTTATTTTAAAGATTTTATGGACTTGCACAATTAACACAACTAGAAATTTTAAGGAAGAAAGTAAAATTTTTTATTTTAAGGATAACTAACGTATACATTTTCAGGTACTTAAATAAGATCTAAGAACATCCATTTATGGTAATAAAATCGTATGTGTCATACTAAAGCCTTTCGTTGGGCTTCGGCCACTGGTTAAATATATATAGTTACCAACTGTTTATTGTGGAATATAGTACTTGAAATTAAAAGGCAGGGGGAGCGGTTGAAAACTTTAGTTGCAAATATTTCGAAAACTATGCAATTTAGACACATAGTTTATAAGCGATTTTTGTCGTACGTATTAAAATGTTTCTGTGTCTTAAAGTAATGTACCTGATGTCGCGTACACCATGCATATACATACAAACTTGAATTGCAAAATTTTGAAAATTATGCAATTTAGACACATACTTTGTAAGCGATTTTTGTCGCGCATATTAAAATGTGTGTGCTGTTAGTGTCATAAGTCTTCTATCGCGGACACCCTGTATATAAATGATCGCCATATTACTTTTCAATAAATTAGATCTGTTTATCTACTGCCTTTAGTTATGTAATCGATGTCATGGTTTTTCCTAATCGAACTTCTAATATTTAGCAGCTACCAATTTTAACATTTAGTTGCTTTCCTTGTATGGGTTTAAATTAGTTGTTCAAATGAGAAAACCTTCGTACATTTTATTCCATTCTTATATAATTTTTAATTAACTGCTTCCTTGTATTACGATTTTTGTGTAGTTCATTTTACTTAGTTAATACATTCTATTTAGTATTAACTATTGCAAGCTAAATATACAGCATAAACAGGATCCTTCTTGATTATTTTCTGTGTAACTGTTACATTTTGGTTTACTCATCTTTTTATTTAAAATTGGTGTTTTCCTATTTTAGATGTTGGTTTATTTAAATCAAAAGTGTTGGCTACCAGCCAAATGTTACAAATTAAGAATTTAACAAATAACCAATGTTATTGTTTTATACTTTGATTGTTGGTAACAATAATAGCACAAGTCTGCAATTTAAAATTTTTATCAGAGCATTGCTGAAAAATAGATGTCCTTGAATGAATTTTCGATACTGATTTTGGAAATTACTTTCATTTCATCTATCACGTCAGGTTGTTACACAAATTAAGAAGCTATGTTTTAAAGATATTCATTAGTTTAAATACGACTAGTATTGAAATTAAGTTTTACAAGAAAACAATTTTTTACAGTTACATTTAAGATACTCATAGGCATTGTCGAAATGTTCTTAAGACTACTTTGTAGTCTTGTATTCCAGTGTACACATTGTACCATTAATTTTCGAACTTCCTCTTCTTTGACTTTCTTGTTGATCCTCCTGCATCTTTAGTACCCTCTTTAACACCTAACAATAGTCGGCAATCATATTTTCATTCCACCTCCCCTTGTACCCCTCTTCCGTCATCTTAAGGTCTTGATGAAAGCGTTCACCATGTTCTTCACTGTAATGTTCCAAATTTTCCGGAAAATAGTCGATATGAGAATATATGAAATGAAATTTTACACACATGTTACGATTCAAGCTTTTTAAATTTCTCCAACATTGTTTCAACAATTTTCTTATCATTTGGATCTTTGTTATTTCCTATATAGTTTTCAATAGCTCACCCGAAAGCGCTCCATACGTCCTTTCCTTTCTAATTCATGGTATTCTCAAAATCGTTGTATTTCATCAATTTGTGGATTTGAGGTCCAATTAAAATCCTGGCTTTCAATTTTACTCGTGTACTGAATGGAAATCTCATTGAAGCTTGGGCATTAATCTTAATTAGCACAGTTTGCAAAAAATAGAAAAAGTATCTTTACTTCCCATAATTACCTGCATTATTCATATATATATGTTTACTAATAGATAAAGTAAGGTGAATTGTGAAAAAACTGTACGTGATAAAAAAAACTAATAAAGATTCTAGAATCAGCATACAAAAGTGAGCTATTAGCACGTATTCATTTTCAATCATTTGATATCATGTGTATAGGTGGTTGTTTGCAAAATAATCAGCATTCCAATTTTCCTACAATTAAATGAACCTTGTATCTTTTTGCCAAGGTCAAGGGTTTCATGAATATATTTTTATATAGGAATATGGAAGTTCAATTTTTGTTCTAACTTAGCTGTAGGGCGTTTGTGGGATATATTTTTATAACAAAAATCTCAGATGAAACTTTGTACTACATTTTGTGCGAATTTTGCAACTAAATTGTACTACATTCCATTTTATACGTCTACACAACAACTTTCGCAAAAAGTGCTAAAATACTTAATAGAAGTGGTAGTTCGAGTAGCTATTGAAAACGCCGATAATAGAATCGCTTAAAACTTTAAATGCGGCTACATAATAATGAGGATGAGGAAGGGTCTCCTTAGCAATAGATAATCCGTTTAAAGTGTTTGTATTTGTAGAAATTTTAGTGTACATAGGCGCTCAAGTGGGTTATTATTTTAAGAGTTGCGCATATTATATGCTTTTGTCTGATACATTGGAATTATTTCATGAGATATTAAATTATTTTGTTTATAAGAATTTTTATTCAAGATTTTGTTAATTCTACATAAAATCAAATAAACCATTAGGTTAATTTTCTTGTTCCGGATCTGTTGATATATTTCAGAAGTTACATTTATAATTTGGAATGTTTATTAAAATAAGGAACAAATTGCAAATACTTAGTGTATATCCTTTAAAGATCTTTACAGTGACACGGCACTGGAATTTATCTGACGTTTATCTGTAAATATGTTTTAATATTGCACGGACATATGAAATAGACTTTGGTTACAAAATTAGTAAACCGTATTCTGTTTTTAACTTGAACAATATAAAATGCAAAATGCCTAAAATTGAAATGATATAAAACTTTTATCGATTGGCAGTTTATAAAATTTTATTTTAAATGATGACAAAGTTAAAATAACAACCTACCAGTTTATAATAGTAGCTTTGTGTCTAAATTTTGTTGAAATTGCAAACACAAATTTTAAACATTTTGTAACCAAAGCTCGTTACAAACTTATTACAAAATTTTGTACGAATTCCGGGGTTAAATGGCCTTAAAGCTAATTTGCTCTGAAACTCTAAATATGATATCTCTAGTTATTTGAAATGCAATATTTCTGCGCGTCATTGTTTCAAAAAACTTTAAAAAAGGGTATTTAATTTTATTTAAAAGAAAATATGCTACAACGTGCTTTTAGCCTAAAAATGTATAAAACGGATTATGCCTCAGAATAGAATACATATTTTTAACGTTTCACTTATGATTTGTTGTTTTTTATCTCACCAGGTTATCAATTAATCATTAGTGCATTCGTTGCTGACGAAATTTGTATTAAAATTATATTTATCATGTATACAAAGTTTCAGAATGTGCAAGTTTTCAATTAGCAGTTGTAAATCAATACGAGTTTTTATCAGCAATTTATTTCGTATAATTGTTGTTACTTTCAACTTTTACTACAAAAAACTACATTAGCCATTATGTTAACTTATTATATAACATACATGTCAGGTAGGTGTTTCTTAAGTTACTACAAGAATTCTAAATCTCATTTCTTCATACTAAAATATTAATATTTACTCTATTTAAGTATAGTTAAATAATGCATCCAAATTTGACTTCAGGAGATTTTACAATAGTGCAGCTATTGTTCAAACTGCCACACTTAAAATTATTACAATAATCGTAAAAAGGCACTTATAAGGAATATAGCTGCAAATATGCATCAACAATAAGTACCTCTTTATAAACCCTATAAAAAAGGACTATTTTAATTGTAAGCATCACTACAATCACATTGCTGAAACATTGTAGCAATAATAAAATTGACAATTTTTACGCCTTATAACATCTTTAAGCAATCGATAGTAAATTAATTAAAACATGATGGTTATGAAATGTAAAGTATCTTTTGTATCGACTAATTTCAATAATACAGTATATTTGGACGAAAATTTTTAGAAATCCCACGATTTTTATTTTACATGATGAGAAACAATCGCGCTTATTCAAAAATTCAATGCCTGAAGGAGTTACTAAAAAGTTATTTAATCCTCATTAGCGAGCAGAAGGATATTAATTTTAGCATGTTTAGTTAAGTTGTAAAACCTTTGTGACTTTGCATATATACAAAAAACCAGTCGAAATACAAATTAGTCTTACAAAACAGACAACAAGGTTTTTATGACATACGAAAGTTACACTTTGTAAATCCAGTAGCACTTGAACTGTAAAAATTCGTAGGTTTAACAACGATTTGCTTGAAATTCATTAAATTACATTCGTGGCTAACAACTTTGTACATGCGCCTAGGTCATGTGCATAATTCATACTTTTTCTAATGTAGTAATAAAATCTTTTAATTAAATTGGTGAGCGATTAGCCAATCCCTTCAGTAAAATTAACGATTTTATAGTTATGGTTTAAATTTTTTATGTTATCTACATGTTTATCTAACTAACAACACATTTATTAAGTACGCGTTGCTTGATGTATTATAGTAACTATGTCAAACTTTGCCAAAGGCGAAGAATAATTTAAATGCTACATCAAAGTATACTTTTCGTAAGGTCATAAGAAATGGCAGTAATTAATAAGGATATCAACTATTTAAACTTCGAATGCATATTTTCATATATAGGGCGTGTTTTTCAAGTAAGTGCCGTTTTGATATATGACCGTTACCACAGATTAACACTGAGTGCTGCCCTGTTGAATTGCTACGGATGCCATTATTTGAACAGTGCTCTTCGTTTAGAACCTTCTGTACGTGTCTAAAATATTTAGAACGATTGAAAATGCCGAGGATTGTTAAATATGACCTGTAACTCGTATCTTAAATGCAAAAGATATGAAAGCGACCGAAATTCATCAACAGTTTAATGAAGTATACGGCGACAATGCAATGAGCGATGAAATGATGCGAAAATGGGTTATATTATTTAATGAAGGTTATAAAACCGTCTGCCATTAATAATAGCATAGCACATAAAATGGATAAAAAAGTTTGTGAGAACAGACCGATTACGACTTAGTCGCTAGCTATTGAACTTTCTCGAGTTTTAAAAGTGTTTTGAATAAAATTTTGACAGGCCGTTTAAACTTTCGGAAATTGTGTCCCTAATTACCGACTTAGTTGCTTGAAGAAAAGCATTTAACTAATGCTTTATTGGATCTGACGATGTACAGAGTCGAAACAGAAGTTAGGCTAATGAAGTGTAGGCACACAACATCCCCAAGAAGGCGAAGGCCAAACAAAGAATTTCAGCCCAAAACTGTATGTACCGTGCTTTTGAATAAGCCGAATGATTGCTTGTTAATATTTTGCCTCGAGGTGAATTGATAAATACTGGGACATTGTAAGACTTTGAGTGAACTATGTCATGCAATCCAAATAAAAGGTGTAACCTGTTTGCACTGCTTTACAATTCCCTAACACAACTTGCTCATTGCACTCAAGATCGTATCATCTCGTTTCGCTGGAAACAGCTATATCACGTTCTGTATAATCAAGATTTATCGCCCACTGTCTATCACTTATTTTTGCATTTAAACTGAACCTTACCTGTCGGACCTATGACGACACTAACGACGTAAAAGAAGCGTTGTAGCAATGGTTAACTTTCAGGCAGATCCTGAACCCGTGAAGAAATGATTACCTTAATATAGAAATTACCTAGAAAAATCGTGTAAAAATAAGGCTGCTCAAAAAATATTTGTAATTTTTGGTAACAAAACGATTGATTTATATGAAGGCAACTAATTATATATTCTAAAACGGTAGCTACATGGTAAACAAAAACAAGTCGCGTATATGTAGATACTCACAAATACATTTCTAAATTCTTTAGTAAAATAACATCGAGTTACAAGTCATATGGGGTTCGGAAAAATCTTGATCATAATTAATTGTTTTAAGATTTTTATACAAGTAGAAATATTGAAAATAGCTTTCTAATAAATTTTTGAAAAATTCTCTGAGGTAAATAGCTTTCATTTCCGATTTCACGCCAAAACACTCTTTCGATAACATTTTCTGCATCAGTGGTTGATAACTCAGGCTGCAACCTTGGAATTTTCGCATAAATGTTATACCCGAGTTGTTCGATTGCCTGTAGCTACTGTTGTGCATATACTTCTTAAGGTATCCCTAAAAAAATAATTAGAAGCAAATGTATCATACAAAAGACGGGCGGCTATGTAATTTCGAAATATTGCGAAATTAGGTGTTCAGCGAAAGTTGGGGTTGGAAGCTTTATCCTAGCCCTTGCTCCCTCAGCAGTAGTTGTTGTTTGTTTTGTAGCTGAGATTACAGGATGCGAAAATTTCCTTGACCCTCTTGGACTGGAATTGCCATATAGTTATATCACCATGCCTACTGGAATTTTGTAGAATCTAGAGATCCGCCACCAGTATGGATTTTTAACATGTCAAACATCAAATTGAGACGGGACCTACGATTTTATTTCCTTATCCAGGAAATTGGCATGTCTTTTAAAATTTTCTCGGTTGAAAATTTACCGACGTCGATGGGATTTTAACCCGCGTCCCATGGATGTAAAGGTAATTATGCTAAGCACTACATCAATCGGAATCGGCGGAGCAGTCGTTCTACATATCAGATAAATTGAACGCTCCAGTGACTATTACTTACATTGACATTTTCATTTTTAGAAAAATAAGATGCAATGATCCATTTGGCAGTACCACAGCTTACTGTACATTTGAAAGGATCAAGATTGTGTTCATAAATACTCATTGGATCCTTCAATTATCACATTTAACAATCCTGACTGCCAAAACAATAAGAGTTCATATTAAAATGAAGCTGGTCATAATTATTGACAAATTCGTTATGTTAAGTAGCCAGCTGCAGAATTTTGACTGAATTATTTAGGCGTTTTTAATGATCAGTTACTTACATCTGACATAGTGTACTTTATATGAGTACATGTGATAATTATTCCTTAATATACGCAGTAGGACATTTTAGGTATTCTTAAATGATTATAGAGTCATTATGTCGCTGACACACAAGTTCATCATTCATTTTCAAAAGGGTTGTTCTAAATTACTGACTGAGCGATATTACATAGGACGTTCAATAAAACATCAAATCACCAATGCTTTCTAGCATTGCAGTGTCGGAAGATTATTATTTAATATCTAAAATTAAATTTAATTTAAAAGACGACGTTAATAGTACAGAAAAAGTTGAAGATCGACATAGGGCATGCAATTCTAACAAATATTCAGAAATTAATATTCAAAAATCGAATAGAATTGGGATTTTCCATTTCAAAAATCAAAGTTGACATTGATCTTACCTGTCTTTGGATTCCTTAGTCATAGAAACCACGACATTCTCTAAAGTAAAACAGATGTTTTCATAAAGCGTGTAGCGAACTAAGCATTCAAAATCTGCCCACAAACTTATCGAACTCAAATTGATGTCATTAGTTCGCACCCCCGATATGTAAAGCTTTTCCACATATTATTCTCGAAATTTAATTTTTTTGGGAGTTATGGAAGGGGGAAAGCGAAATAGAAAAAGTGGTTTTCTCGTAAACGGCTATGTCGATTTTGATGAAAAACATATATGTTATAAACATTGTTTAGATATGTTCGAGCAAGTTTTTTGTAATTTTTGTGCCGAAAAACACGCCCGAAAAAAAAAGTTTTGAATATTTTATCAATTTTTTTATGATACCATCGAGGTACTACTATAGTTTCACAAAAATATCTCTAGACTATGTTTTTCATCAAAATCGGCAAAGCCGTTTACAAGAAAACCATTTCTTCTATTTCGCTTTCCCCCTTCCATATGTCCCAAAAAAATTAAATTTCGAGGTTAATATTTGGGAAAGCTTTACATCTCGCAGGTGCGAACTAATGGCATCAATTTGAACTCGGGGGCAGATTTTGCATGCTGAGTCCGCTATACGATACAATATGTTGTTCTCCAGAAAAACGTGATTTAATCAAGAAACCAGGACTTTAAGTAAAACATTTTGTTTACATATGACATTTACATTCTCAATTAATTCGCATTTGGTTCGGGGTTACTTGAAGGTTTTAGTGTACGCAACACCATTAAAACAGCAAGTTACACAATATTTACAAATAATTCGAGCACAACTGGGGTTTTCAAAGAAGGCGAGGAGTTCCTACATGAAAAGATGTAGATCTTGTGACGGAATGGAAGCAGAACATATTGAACATATGTGATGATCATGTTATAAATGGTACAAAAGTTTTCCAAAAACGGAATTCGCTTTTATCTCGAAAACGATTGATTTGCGGACCCATGCTCATTAACGCTTTTTTACTTCTTTTCGGTCGTACTATATGCCCCTTAAATACTCAAACCTTCTATTGTATATTTTTATGAGATAAAAGCCAGATTAAGGAAAACAAATAATGTTTATTAATTTTAAACAAATTTATCCAGATACAGGGGTTATTCACGTTATATGACAAAATATTATGATCAACCTATATGTTTTTAAAAAGGTTTTGTTTTAGGGACATATAGAGGCCTATTAGATGTATATTATAAAATGAATTTCATAACGTACAGGGTGTTCCAAAACAAAACGTATCAAAGCTATATTTTTTAATGGAATGTCCTGTATCTTTTCTCACTTTTAGTGTCTACCATCAAAATAAAAGTGAGCTGAATTAAGGTTTACCGCCCTAGAACCATGCAGTTTTTAAAATATTTTGTCCTTGGTGAAAGCATACCGACATTTTTAGTGTTTACATTCTCAAGATGTATTATCTTTTTGAAAACTATAGTCACACTTGAATATTCTAATTGATTAGATTTTCAGCTACACTTGTTCAAAAATTATTAGCGTATACAGGGTATTCAAAAACGAAGATTAAATAATTACGAACTTTAAACGGTAATAAGTCGTTTAATTTAAATAGAATAGGCTGTATTTTAAATCATCATCGAATGTAGCATTTATTTGTCTATTAAGTATTATTGTACATTCCTATCGCTAACTGCTCACGTTTTTGTGGAAAATCTGATTCAAATTTAAAATAATCATTTTAATCGAAAAACACACAATAGTAAAATGATACATTAGGAATAACGTATACAAGAGGAAAGTCAAAACGAGTAACAAAAAGCTAAAGCGGGTGTTCAAAATGTTGTCCGTTTCTTGGCAAGCACGTATCAACTGCATTTAAAAATCCCTCTTTATATTTAGTAGCATTTCTGGCGTCATACCTTGGAAGGCGTCAATTATTCTTTCCCACACACTTTCTACTGTAGCTGGTGGTTCAACGTAAACAATTCCTTTCACATACCCCTAGAAAAGGTAGTCCAGTTTAGTAAGATTTGGTGAACCAGCAAGGTAACTTATATTGCTATTTCAACCAGTCCATTTGTTTCGATAAATAGTATTTAACAAGTCTCTTTCTTTTCTTGAATAATGGGCCGGTGCACCATCAACTTCATGACTTCATATCTCGACGAAGATCAAGTGGAATATTTTCCATTAAATCAGGTAGTTGGTTTTATGAGAAACCTAAATACGTTATTCCGTTCAAACTAATTTCAAAAAAGTAGAGACTGATATGTTTTCGCCAAAAATATCTTCCCAGACACTGACACCCCACCGATCCTGACAATGTACTTATCTATAGAGATTAGGATTTTTGACAGCGTAATAATGAACGATAGGGCGGTTAATTAAACCATTTATGAGGAAAGTAGCGTCAGTTTTGTGCCTGGTTCAATTGCAAGACTCTAATCTTCGTTCAAAATTAACATTGTTCAGTTCTTGGTGCAACTGAACATAGTAGCCATGATATTTATGTTTTTTTAGTATTCGACTCACAGATTCTCTACTTATACCTGCTGCTTCAACAGTGTCTCTTTGGCTGCAGCGAGGATTTTCTGTTACCTCTAAAAGAACCGGAAAGTTTCCTGTTTCTGTGAATCGATTTAGAAATTTATTAAAGCTTTTCTTTAAGGCATTCTTCTTTCAGCATAACGTTCTTGATATATTTTGCTCACCAAGAGACAATTATTCTGAGCTTAGCCCAGTACAATAGTCAAATCCACAAGCTCATCTTTACTAAAATTCAATTTTAATGGATCACTTCCAAGTACGGATCTTATAACTGTATATCAGGGAACTGAACGTTCAGAATGACAGCAGACAATATTCTACAATTTGAATGATTCCATAATATTCACGGCACCATGATTAGAGTAATAATCTTTGTAGATACTGTAATATGTTTTAGTTATGTTAATTAATTTTGTTAAAAGTTTCGTAAACTACTCGAAATTGGTATAGGGAACTTTTATATCAATCTACGCAAATTTTATTCTACATCGAGCTGCGAAAATGTAAAACGGGTGTACCATTTAAAAAGATTGAAAAACTATTCCTAAAGTTGCATAAATTAATTCTAGGTACCCGGTATATCATAAGACCACAAAATTTGTAGCGAACGATTAGTATAATATGTTTATCATGCTTCATTTTGTGAATATGGTAATTTTTTTACTCAAAAATGATGCTTACAATGTTATTTGCAAAAACTGTATATCTCTTAAATCATCCACTGGATAGTACTAAAATGTATAATATGAATAGCCACTATAGGGTTCAATTTAAATATGCTGAAATATACTGAAAATACTGTTTAGTAATTCGGGCTCCTCCATGCCATTTCTTTATGGGATGCTTAATACAATAAAAAATGGTTTTATAAAGTGTTCTTATAACTTTCCATATATTTATAATTTATAGTATCTGAGCTAGACCGACACACTATTGGTGGACCGTGTATGTATAACAATTATTTTAATACATATTTAAAAATTTTCTGCATCGGCCGAGGCTCGAGTTCGGAACTTTGGGCTTATATGACGCACGCTCTACTACCTGAGATACTTATGCACTACAGGCACGATAACAAAAAACTCGTATATGTATGTAATGTCAATTCAAAGCGTTAGATATTTTTAATAGACATTTTTATGCGAGGTAATTGATAAGCCTGCGTGATTTACGTGATTCACGTCAACAATCAAACATGTTCAGTCTATTCAAAGATTGCATATATATATATATATATATATATATATATATATATATATATATATATATA
>JAHWXV010042001.1:0-11926 GCA_024586415.1 Phrixothrix hirtus
AGCAAATTAAGTTCCATAATTGTTTCCGTTTCTGGGTTATAAAATGTAATTTTTTCTGAAGCCATCTTAGTACACAAAACTAGGCGGGAAAATGTGGAATAATCGCATCAACCCATCTAAGAACGGTAGGCGAAGCGGGCTCAATGTTGTCATTATTGATGACGTTTTTCCGTGACGTTTCAGAGATCGACCACAACGCCTGCGGTCTTATGTGAAACAAATAAGGGGGAGTTGCGAGCGTTACAAACGATAAGTGGAACGTACCCTTAATGTTTGATTTTAATAACAACTCCTCTTACTTCCAATTAATGACATGTTATCATAAGGACAAGTTAGTCATATTTAATAGAATTATTCGATAATTAAAAACCATTAATTATTGAAATTTGTGTTCGAAACATTTTAATCTTATCTGTTTGATAACTAATTAAAAAAAACAACTGGATATAAAGTACTAATTTGACATTATAAGATTGTAACGTAATATGTTAAAAGTTTGTAATTTAGGGAACTGAATTTAAGCTACCTTTGTTATCATTTCACTATAGTAATACTATCAACTTTTTCAGCTAAATTATAATATTTTAATTTCCTATAATTATGCTTTGGATGGGTTTCAGATTTGGAATGTGAGCATGAACCGGGTATAAAATATAATAAATCAAAAAGCGGATCCTGAGCGAACAGGGAAAGGAAATGCAGTCTTGTTCTCTCCTTCGAGCTGGTCGCATTCTTGTAAAATGTAACGAAAAATTCGTGCCATTTGTGGATTCAGTGTTTAGTTTGATACCATTGTCAGTAATATACCAACTCAAGATCGATGACTGTATCAATTTGATTTTTAATTTATAAACTATTTTTTCGAATTTCTAAATTTATTTTACTTTTTCAAAGGCAGCTTTATTTTCGTTAATTACGTATATTTGTTAGTATTCATATTGATTACTTAATTTGAATACTTTTCAGGTAAATTTTGTTAAAATTACTTATATATTATGTAGTACTGTAAAGATATGTGGTCTACGTATACTGGAAGTTGTTATCGATTGTTGTATTTGTCATAGGTCCATTTTCTTACACTTAATGATACTAAAAAATCATCTTATATAACGTGTAGTATCGGAAATAATTTGTTGCAATAAGTTGCAAATTATTTTAATGATTTTGCAACGTTCCATTAGTTATCTAAAAAATGACTCTACGATATCAGATTTGTAGTCATATTATGTATAGAAGTCTCCAGTGGCATGTTAAATAATTAGTTTATTAATGAATTCGCGTTATTGTTCCTGACTTAGTGTTCAATCTGCATAACTTTTTAGGCAACTTCAAATTAGGGTGGTTTTTCTAAATCGGAATTTATAATTTATTAGTGTTTCTTCTTACCACAGCATTTATATTAATATTAAACTTATTATGAATGTCCGGAGGATTCAATTATTATATTCGGATGTACTTTAATCCATCATATACCGATATTTTAATTTGTTTATTATTAAGTAATTAAGGTAGCTAGTTAGAATTATTATTTCCCTAGACTTCAGTGGAGCAGATAAATGTATAATACGATCAGGTGATCAAATTTCTGTTGATTAATTTTGATTCTAAGACGAATTGTTAAACATTCATCTCTGAACAATCACTTTGTGTTGTGTATTTACAGCGACCGGATTCGAATCTAATTTAACCGAAATCCTGCAGATAATTGACTTCAGTAATTCCAGGTCCAATCTGGGTTATACAATCTATTCAAGTAACTCAAGCATTGATGTTCTGATAACATTCAAATCAATTCTTACTGTCCATTAAATAGTCATTTATCCAGTAATAACATTACGTGTACATTTATATTTTGATCTTTGAAATTATACCGTTTTGTTATTCAACTTCTTTTATATATTTTTGATACAGGCAAATGATCATTTTCTTAATCAACTGCATAAATCGGTAGTCTACCCATTTACTTCTCATAGATTTGTTAACTTAAAAACACCCATAGCCAAATATGAAATTGTTTTTAAAGATTTATTGAAACACTCTAAGGCTCTCGAGCCGAAACTTGCTCTGCCCACGTTTACCTTATTTAACATCGAGTATGGTTATCTAAATTAATTGGAATTTACTGTATTAATGCTTGACCGAATAAGAAGTTTTCTTACGATAAAAGAAACACAGTAATAAAAACTGTGAAAGAATTTTAGTTCGACCAAATATACATTCTATTTCTACATTTACGAAAAAACGACGATTTTAGTTATTTAAAAACTCGACAAAAGCAGTTGTTACTATATTTTAGTTATGGGTGGAGATTACCAAAAATAGGCGATTAAAATTATGATCTATAATAAATCAGATCAAAAACCTAAAAATATAATAATTTAAAATGATGCAGAATTTAAACATTCTTTTTACTACTTACGTTAACACGTTGATTTACAAACACAGTAATCAAAAGTTTAACTAAGTAAATATACTAAAAACCATAAAGTGATTTTTAATCCCTCGAGAGATTATTTCTCTCTCAATATTAAAAGAGGAACTAATAATATATTACCAGGTGATCGTATTTGTTTGTAATTTTTTTTTAGGTTTGCAATAAAAAACTGAAATTATGTTGGCATCAGTATTATTTTGAAGTTTTAAAATTAAATTTACTGACAACTGAATCAGTGCCGTTCTTTTCTTGAATAATAAAATTGAAACTGTCAAATTATTTTAAAGTTAATTTCCCCTTTTAAAAATTAATTCATTTATGTATATTTAAATTATAGGAATCCACTGAAACAACAAAATATAGGGTGCGTGATATAGATAAATTACAGTTAACCATTGGTAAACGTTTCAATACCACGTCACTGCTCAACATGACAGTTATCTGCAAACATTCTGCTGTCATATTAACAACTAATGGTGCCAGTTACTCAGGGATACCAATATATTTAAAAAATCACAAACAATTACGATCACCCGGTATTAATTACCCAGTAAAAGCACCTAATAATTAAGAACAAAATATGTTTGACCTGATTACCATTGTATATTTGCATAAAATCGTTGAAAGCATAAGAGATCAGAACTATAAATGAAATTATAAAGGAATTAAATGTGTCTAACATTCACCATCATTACAGATAGATATAATCAAAATACCTTCGTTATTGGAGCATTCAAACATTAAACAGGAACGCGTATATACAAAAATAAACAATCACTATTCTGAAAATGGGTCAACACTATTTGTGATACACAAAATGTATAATAGTAGAACATTTAAGAATCAATATTTTTGTAAGTAAATACTTTTTTGATCTTATGGCAAACATGGAATTCAAATTTAAAATATTAATACTCGGGAACTGAAAATTAAATATTTCCACTAGTTATAATAAATTACCCATAACTATATTCTATTTCATAAAATATTTATTAAATATTTACATTGATAGCATTTGTTTAAATTTCAAAGGTAAAGAATGCAAGAGAAAAGTTTCACATTACAATAGAAATTAACCAGACATAAAAATGAATGTAAACTATTTTTTATAATTTTGTATTATTTGAATTATAATAAGAAATACAACATGTATTATTAAACAATGTTTATAGCTCTAACTAGCTCAAAGGTTGTAACTGTACCAGATAAAATTAGCATTAAATAATTAAATGTTCCTGTTAAAATTATTTTGAATTTTGTTTTTATCAAATGTCTTTTTCTAAATTTGAATGGAATTAGCACATTTAAAATATTGTACTCATGTAATATTCAGAACAACGCTAAACTCCGTTGATAATTTTACTTATTAGTTTAAATTGAAATATGTTGCTATTGGATTGCACGTTAATTTCGTGCGATTTTCTTTAAATTTAAAATTTCATTATTTTAAATAAAAATTTTGATTACAATTAATATTAATATATAACTGCCTCCCAATGTTCCAGAAGTTTTAAATTCCATGTCGGTAGAAATCTCCCAGTCTGTACTCAAAGAAATCGTCCAACCAAATCCTTAATTCGTTATCGTTGTTAAACGAAACGCAGCGCAAATTGTTAGAAAGCGCACAGGGAAAATGAAAATCGCATGGCGTGAGGTCTGGAGAATACGATGGATGTAGTAGTGCTTCCGAACCAAGCTTTTGAATCGCTGTTTTCGTTAAATTTGCTGTGTGAGACTTTACATTGTCATGTTGCAAAGGAACGCCACATTGGCAATCCGATTTTTTTGCTCAATTGCTTCGTTGAAACGATTCATTTGTTCGCTGTAGAATTCCGTGTGTACTATTCTGCTATTTGGACGAAGCATATAGTGGATTATGCCTTCCCAATCCCACCAGATGCAAAGCACTGTCTGCGAGAATAAAGTTCCGTTTTTGAACGCAACGTCAATTGCTTATCTGAGCTGACCCATTATTCTCTTTTCTTTATATTCACGTAAATACTCCATTTTTTCATCACCGGTAACTATTCGGCAAAGAAATATCTGCTTATGACGGGTGAGCAAACCCATGGCAATCGTGGAACGTTGATTGGAACCAATTCGCTGAGCTTTTGGACCTTACCCATCGATTGGAAATGGAAACAAATGGTGTTTTGGGCACAGCCCATCTGTTCTGCAAATTATTTTGTTTGATGCAAATTTTCGTGAATAAGGCGGTTCAGTCACTCTTTATCAAACGCAGACTGTTGACCAGCATGCGCCCCAATCTCGAGGTCGAAATCTCAGTTTTTGAAATATATAAACCATTTTTGAGTCATTCTTTCAGTCATGACGCATCACCATACACAACACAAATATCGCGAGCAGCTTTGGCGGCCTTAATTAAACAGGATACGGACCAGGTGTCCAAAATGTTCATTTTTATCAATTCAACATTCCATTTTAAAACAATAAAATTCAACAAAAATTAAAACATACGAAAAAGCCAAACTCACTAGGTTGTAGAGACAAAATTAAATTCCTCTTTCAAATATAGCATGCCCGAAAATTATAAATTTTATTTGTACAATTTTAAAATGCCGCACAAAATTATCGTTCAAACTCAATACTATATTATCAACGTAATTTCGGGTAAAAACAAGATAAAAATAGAGACTAATTATACACATTCCCAATATTAACGAATAATAACAGACGAGGTATGAAAATTTAATAACGAGACGTCTCTTTCAAAATAGTGCTATTGCGCATCTGTACCTTGGTAAAATCAGTCATCAGTACCTTAAGAAGTTCTGTCATTTTTCTCTTTACATTATCAACGCTTTCAAAATGAGTTCCCTTAAAGTGCCTGTTATCTTGATAAATAAAAAGAGGTGGCATGGTACAAGTTCGGGTTAATATGGAGTGTGGTAATAACCCTTGAGATCAAAAGCTGCTTCCCACGTGAAAGAGCGTTACTTCGATGCAGCATCCATCCTTTTGTCCACAATTCAGGGATTCAGTCCCTCAATTTGTTTTAAGATATCTATATATCTATATAATGGTTAACTGCCATTGAACTAACAGAAGATCCTTAATATCGAAAAAAGTAACAATAATTGTTTAAAGTTTCGATTAGCCCATTCAGACCTTAACCTGAAGAGTATGGTATCTTCTAGTGTCGTTTAGTTTCCGTACTAAAAGATCCACTTTTCATTACACTGGATTTTGCCTAATGTTATACAAAATGTCAGCACCGTTTGAAACTTGGGAATTTTCTGATCCAATACAACATTTTCAAGAACAATTTTAGCATGGACTTTTGATGTGTTTATAAATTATTGTACAAAATTTGTCTGAAAGCTTCTCTATTGAATATTTTACATTTCAGCAATCATCCTTAAGCGCAAACAGCTGTCTTTGCTAAAGATTTCTCGAATATTTTGGATACTTCCATCAATTCTCATAAACACCAGGCGTCTTGATTTTTCTAAAATCTCCTTAGAATGTATAATAGGTTTGGCTAGCACTTTTGTCACTAAAAACTTACATTGGTTCTTTGTTCAATTCTTGAGTCTAATATAATTTTTGATAAAATGACAACACTAATGTAGATATATTAAAATAATCAGTTTCTAATTAGAATAACAATTCTAAATTTCAGCTGCTGACAGTTGAAGCTTTATATATCATACTTGCATAGTTATCATTGCTAAGTAACCTATTCAGTCTCATTATTTAATTATCAAAACTCGTATTTTTGTCTTAAAAAATTACCCAAATTTTAAGATACTGTAGTATTTAAAATAAGTTATTTCAAAACCTTGTGAAATTTTACATTCCTACCATCATTTTTAAAGAATTTTTATTATATATATTGTAATTTTTTTATTTCTTTTCCTATTCATGTTTTTAAATTCTACAATAATTTCTCTAATAAAATTGTGCGAATGTGCAAATTAAGAATATTTGTAAAATCATTACGTTCAACGATAACTGATGTATTCATACTACACGTTTAGATTATTTTAATGACTTATAAAATTGATTATTTTGTGTATAAAGTATAAAATATGAACATTTTATTAATTCTTGACAGTAAATGCAATGAAAAAATTGTGAACGTAATTTATTTGTTCAACAATAACAGAATGGCATCGATAGAAATGTATATAAGACACACCAAATGACGCGTACAGTAATTTTAGGAGATAAGATATGTGAATGTTTAACACTCAAACGTTTGCAATGAGTTCACAATGAAATAAATTAAGACAATTTTGACTTATCGTATAATTAAAGAGATGGTAGAAAATTGATCTTAATCGTACGTTTGGCTACTTATTCTAACGAAACAGTTATCTTATCAATAACAAACAAATTTTACACAATTAAATTATAAGTTTAAATAAACAACAATTAACAGGAATAGAATGATTGTGCCGTAATTGTTTAAATGAAGTAAATTGCCTTCAACACGATATAAAGTTCATCAAGCAAATTGTAGTCAATGCAACAAGGGAAGTTATGAAATATTACGAGGGATTTAACTTACTTTACGAAACATATAATTTTGTGGTATAACTAACGGTAACAAAAGTTAAACTTATCTCCAGCCGAGGCAACGGAATTAAGAATTTATAAAACTTTAGGAGAACATTAATGCAAACACCAGCTCTCAAACCCGTAAATGAAATGGCAATTAAATATGTAGATGTAAACAAACTTACAATGCAATGATATTCCTTCCATTTGTTCGCAAAATAAAAATAACAAGTGATTGTACGACATTTAGACCATTTTAAGTTAGCACTATTTTCATCACCAAATTTGCTAAAGTAGCGCTTTTTAACCACATCCAAGCATATGTAATACAATCTTACTAATAGCCCTTAAACTGATACAGATAACATACATTGTAGAATTTCTTAAGTAAGTGAGCTAATTTGCAGAATTACAAATACTTTTTCATAATTAAGTCTTAGTTCAAAAATAGTATCCATAAGGTTTATAAATGCTTGATTTTAGACAACTGATTTGGAAAAAATTTAAGTAGCCCAAACGCCTTCTTCTTGGATAAGAAATAAAAATCATAGGTTCCCTGTCAATGTGATATTTGGCACGCTAAACGTCCCTACTGGAGCTAAACTACTGCAAATTAAACAAACTTCTAATAAGCATGGGGAAATGGCCATATTAGTTGAAGCCAAGAGGGCCAAACGATTTTTTGCATTCCGAGGTCGCGACTCTAAACAAAATGAACAAAAACAATTCAAAAAAATTGTTTCAATTTTCAACGACGCCATCTTTAAATTTAATTCATTTAAAACAAAGTTAATTGTTCACAAAATCATAATTTAAGTGTGAATAAATAATTTTATAAACATGGGAAAAGGCTCATGTAATTTAAAATACTTACAGAAACCCTTCCAAAATAAATAAATAGTCTCAGAATCATAATTTAATTTTAAATAAATAAAGTTATATATATTATTTATTTATAGTTTTACCACAATTTTAAAATGTGGAATTTGTTTCTTTAATAAGAACAGGAAAATATTTAATTCTTAATGGCCAACGTTTCGGGGATGGATTTAAACTTTAATGTTATTGACTATAAATATACAAATTATTTAACATACAAAATTGGCGTATATACAAAAATGTTTAAAACTCTAGAAATTTCAAAATTATAACAAGTTTAAATATAAAATTTAAATAAAAATTGAAAAACAATCAGATATGATTTGGAAAAAATAAATATGCTAACAACTGAAATAGGAAATGAACGCATCATCAATAAACTTAAAAAACTAAAATTATGTTTTAAATTTAATAAATTGTAAAAATTCGTTATAAAAAACACAGTCGTCAAGAGGGTAAAAATATGGTAAAATATTAATAAGTGTAACCTATTAAAGATAAAAACTTTTTAAAAACTGTGTAAAAGGGTAAACATTAAAAATAATTAAAAAGTAATCCTCTATCCATATAAGGATACAGAAAAATAAAATAATATCTACAAAACAAAAATATTCATTAAGACTAGCAAAAACGATATAAAATCATTGATAACAGAAACAATTAAAAATTACATCAAAATGTATTAGATATCAAAAAGGATGTAATAGTCACTCGTAAAGTCGGAGGATTTTTCTGGTAATGATAGGAGGCTGACTAATAATTTCGTTAAGTAAATTAAAGCCTTTATGATTATTATGTATGAGAATCTGTAGTTTCTCTTTTCATCTTTTCCTTGTTTAAGACTTCAACATTATTTTTGTTAACAAAACTGTGGCCTGTGTTTAGAATATGCTCGGCAAAGTGAGAATACTGGGCACCAGAGTCATTATTTTTAATTTGTCTGACATGTTCAGCTACTCTGATACAGATGCTACGAGAAGTCATTCCAATATAAACTGAGTTGCAATCACTACAGTTTAGTTTATATATTCCAGATTGAAGAAACTGATCTTGTTTGTCCTTACAGTTGCACAAATCAGAATTAAGGCTATAAAGTACCCTAAACGTAATATTCAAATTAAGATTTTCCAAAACTTTTTTAATATTGTGAGAAATGTTTCCTATATAACTGATACTATAAAAAAGTTTATTAGTTTGATGATGTTTATGCAAGGTTGTGTAAAGGGATTTCTTAATCAAAAAGTCAACTATTCGTTTGATAAAACCGTTATCAAGGGCTATTTTGTAAATGATATGTTTTTCATCTTCAAACTGTTATTGGTTCAATCCAAAGTTGCATAACCTATTCGTGTATGAACGTAAGGCTGCTAAACGATAAGAATACGGAGAATTACTGTAATAAGGTATAATGTTGTTAGTGTGTGTATTTTTTCTATATTTACTAAACTGTAAATGATGATTAACTCTAGTTATGTTGATATCTAAGGAAGGCAAGGAGGAATTATTTTCCATTTCCATAGTAAACTTAATTTTTTCATGCCAAGTATTAATAAAATTAAAGAATTGATTGAGTTTATTATCTTCGTCTCTAAAGAAGCAAATGACATCATCCACATATCTAAACCAAGCGATCACATTATTTTGTAATGATGTGTTTTCGGTGAGGAATTTGACTTCAAGGTGTTTTAAAAAAATTTCGCTTAGAAGTGGAGAAAGGCCACCGCGCATCGCCAAACCTTCACTCTGTATATAGATCTCATCTCTGAATTTGAAAAAAATTTGCTTTAAACTGCAATTAAGTAAAGTGATAAGCTCATTTTTATATTTAAAAATTAATGTCACTATTTTGTACCAAATTAGCAAATATGACTTTGGTTTCATCCAAAGCGATGTTTTAGAATAAATATCCAAATTACTTTTGACAAAACTATTAATCCATTTGTTAAGTTTTCCTGTAGTTGAATTAAACTGAGAAACCACAGGTCATGAAAAACATCAGAGTCAGTTTTGTGTATCTTTGATAGACAATAAAGTATCGGAGTGGTAGGAATTTTTTTCCATAAGTTTAGAAATATTATAATCATTATCTAAATTTATAGTATTTTTGATAACTTTTTTAAATTATTGTTATAATTAGTGTTGATATTAGGTTTGGCTACAGCAAAGTTAGCTAAAGAAAAATCAGAATACTACTGGTTGAAGGAAGAAATACGGTGTAAATGTAGGTAACGATATCATGTCAATTTTCAATTATGGTACGTTCATATGAAATTGACTGACTTATTACATCCTACTATATTTGATTCACTTGATCGCAAAGTCTGTGATACTGTTAGTGTGTTTGGTAAACAACTATACGATAAACAGAGAAAAAACTCAATATTTTATATGATAGACAAAGCAATTGTAATTTTCCTAACAATATTAACCAATATTTGTCTAATACATTTCAATTTCACAGCAACACTAGCGATAATTTAAAAAAAGTAAATTTAGATAATGACTATAATATTTCTAAACTTATGGAAAAAAATTCCTACCATTCCGATACTTTATTGTCTACCAAAAATACACAAAACTGACTCTGCTGTTTTTCATGATATGCCTATAAGACCTGTGGTTTCTCAGTTTATTTCAGCTACAGGAAAACTTAACAAATGGATTATTTCTTTGATATTACAATGGATCATGAGCATAAGTTAAGTGGACTGTAAACTTTTTTTGAGGACGTGTCTGTTGAGTCAAAATATGACGATGAAGATGAAGATCCCCAAGAACCTGGTATCACGGAGGAAAGAGAAAATGATAGTGATAGTGAGCAAGAGCTAGAAGATTTGCACAATATTTCGGATGATAGTCAATCACATTTTATTGGAAGAGATGGCCTTACAATGGCGAAAGCATGTTGCAACAAGAAATGTAAGAACGCATAGAAAGAACATCATTTTACAACTTCATGGAGTTAAATCTTGCGGAAAGTCACGGAATGTTCCTTTAAAAACATGGCAGCAGTTTTTTGGTGAGAATATGTTGAAATATATTGTAGAATGTATAAATAAAAAAATTGACAACATTTCGAATAATTATTCACGCGAGAGGGACGCCAAGTGCACAAATTTGATTGAATTGGAAGCTTTGCTAGGCCTTCTCTGTCTTGCAGGTATCAGGGGTGCAAATAGAATGTGGAAAATTTGTGGAAAAAGAATGAGACAGGAATTGAAGCTTTTCGTCTTACAATGTCTATATAAGGATTCCGTTTTGACGTTTGACGACATTTTAACTCGTGAAGAGAGAAAAAAGGGAGATAAATTAGCACCTATAAGAAGTTTATTTGAAACTTTCAATGATAATTGCAAGAAAAACTATAGGTATTCGTCATATGTGACAGTTGACGAAAAATTAGAAGCTTTTAGAGGTAGATGCAGCTTCAAGCAATATATACCTTCTAAACCAAACAAATATAGCATCAAGATTTACGCGTTATGTGATGCAAAAGTATTTTATACAAATCATATGGAGGTATAGATAGGTCAGCAACCTGAAGGTCCTTATTAGCACAGTACAAGTGCAAACTCAATTGTAGTAGGTTTATGTGAACATATATATGGTTCTAACAGATATGTAACGACAGACAACCGAGTTTTAAAACTCGCCAACTCTCTAAAAACTAAAAAATTGACATTGGTAGGTACCATACGTAAAAATAAAAGGGAACTGCCGCACACGTGTGTGAGTGGATTAAAACGCCCTGTTGGCTCCAGTATATTTGATTTCGAAACCAACTGTAGTTTCATATATTCCAAAAAAAACAAGAACGTATTGCTCATTTCAACAATGCACAAAGACGATTTTGTAATTGAGAATAGTGGCAAACCAGCAATAATTGAAATGTACAATAAAACTAAAGGCGGAGTGGATACCGTAGCTAAATTGTGTGCCCAGTATAACTGCGAAAGAAATACAAGCAGGTGACCACTAGTGAAATTTTGTAGTATGCTAAATGTAGCTGCTATAAACAATAACGTGATTTATACCACAAATAATAAATTGTAGGAAATTTTTAGAAGATTTGTCAATTAGTTTGGTATT
>JAHWXV010042097.1:0-16573 GCA_024586415.1 Phrixothrix hirtus
TATTATGATACACTTTTATAAAATAATTATAAAAATTTTAAGAAACAGTTGTATAATATTTTTAAAATGTTTCTTAGAGCCCGTCTAAATATTTATAAAATTATTCGACAATAGTCTTCAACATTTTTACAGAACTTCTTTAATTACTAAATTATTTTATAAGCTGTGCCCATTTTAGGCTTAAAAATGCTTTGAGAAGGTGTTGGAAATTTTTTTAGTGAGAAATATTCTTTTATAATATTTGTTGTATAAATGCTCTTTTGGCATTTATAAAACTATTAATTGCTAGTTGGGATGTAAGGTGGACGAGTAGTTTATTCGTCATATTTTGATTAGCCGCAATATCTGACAGATAAAATTATGTAATGTGGAAGAAGCGTATCGCTATAACTAGTATTTAAAAGAATCTAGATTCAACCCTGGCCTGAATTGCTTTGACTTTATGTGGTTTCCTGAATTTTCGGAGTAATTTCTCTGAGATGTGTGCTTGAATGGTATTATCGTTTATTCTTAGCTACGACTCTCTGAACTTTGCTAAATACATCTGAGTTATCTATACAGTAGCCCACCTTCTTCGCGTATTGGTATTTATTCTGTTATTTAGTATGATAATAATAACAAAAGGACAGAGGTAAAGTTAATGTTTATATTCGCCTTAACAAATCTTAATCTACAGAAATATGGAATTAAATAAAACATAAAATTTATGACTTCAAAATAAAATTTTAATAGTTTGCAACATCTGTATTTTAGGAATAATCAATTTTAAGAAACAATCCCGTCAGTTAAATGTAATTTTAGCAAAAAATGTATAATTTGCATTTTACATACATATTTAGCGGTAGCTAAACAAGTAGTAAAATTAATAATACTGAAATGACGTAATACCTTCATTAAAGTTGAACTTGTTGAAGTACAAATGTTTCTGGGTCGTATGTGTAAATGGGATCCCTGATTGGATCGACGTTTTGATATCTCAGTTGTGCAATATAAGCCATTTTTTCGGCATCATCGGAAGTGGAGTAGGCAACTCTTTGTAACATTCCAGTAGGATGATATAAATAGTAAACTCCTTGTTCTGTCGGTTCAGTTTCGGCTCCTTCTACAAGTTTTTCACTTTGAGGCTTTTTTGGGTTTTTTCCATTTTTAATTCCAAACTCCCCGGATTGTGCTTCGGTTGTCGTTTCTTTTGTAGATTCTTCTGTAGAATTTGATTCTATCTCCGCAGTAGACAACTGGGAAGGAGTATAAGCTGTTTGTGGAGTTTGTTGTTGCCTAGCGAGCACATGAACTTGCGGTTTTAATCCAGCAACCGGATAAGGTATTAACGGAAGTTGACGTTGAGGTGCTAAATACCTTGCAATAAATATCGGCCCTGCTGGTGGTTCTGCTATGGTAATAGCAACAAACGTTATAAGTATACCCAGAACTTTCATTTTGTAATATTTTAATGTTGCTGTAATTCTTGGTTATTAATTCTTCAAAAAAAATTAACAACTGATTGAATGAACAAACGATCCTGCTTTTATAGCCCAATCAGTATTGACATAACATTGGATTATCCTTACGATTATATTTTTGAGCTAAATTATACGACATTGACCAAGTAAAATATGCTGTCGTAATTCATATATTGTTTGGAATATACGATAGGTGAAGACATAACTGTCACGTCAAGACAAGGTTAAATGCGCTATTCATGTTGATAGTATTATTCATTTGTATTCATGATATATTATGGCGGCTTGTGTTTTCAGTTTTGTATGATATATTTATATAAATAACAAAATAAATTGAATTTCTGCTTGAATTGTGTGTACAAATGCTACAGTATTGAATTTTCCTATTTAGACTTAAATAACCAGTTTTACATACTTAAAAGTGATTTGCACCATTTTATTATCAAAATTGTTGCAATATTTAAATAGTTTCGAAATTTTGATAACTTACCACTCAAATAATAAGTTAAAAGCTAAATGCATTATCTAAAAGCTAAACACTCCACAGCATAAAGGCATGATATTTTAACGCGATTATGTGAATACAAAATAGATGCTAAATCTATAATTTCAGGCGTTGGAGCTTAAATTAAGTTAGTAATTACGACTAGTATTTTAAATTATGCAGAAACTGTTACAGGCTAAAATAATTTATTAAAACAACAAAAATAAGTATTGAAACATTACTGGGCTTTAAATAGGTTTAAAGTTGATATGTGGATGCTATGTTTATTATTGATGACAGCTTGAACACCGTTTAGATTAATATAATTTTTGTAAAGCATCGAATGTAGTAATTGACTTTAAATCTGAAGAATAACATTCCTGTCATAAGATTATGTATGGTTATGTAACAGGGCAATATTTGTAAGGTTTAGATTCTCCAAAGTTTTGATTTAATTTCAATTTAATCTGAGTTGACTATTATAAAATTATATTATATATCTGACTCTAAAAAATTTTAGTTTTGCATACTTTCAGTGTCAAATACTTTATGGGTATCTATACTTTTATATAACAAATTATTTAAAATTCAAGTACCTAGATCTTTAAACTGAAATACAAACTTATATTAGTAGCCCAGATTAAATTGAAATTAACTACCTTAGAAAATGAAAATCTTGAAACAATAATTAAAAGAACCTACTTAAAATAACGATTAGGTGGAAAGTGAAAGGAAAAATAGTCTACTTCATAGATTTTTAATACGTTAATACTAAAAAACTATATTTCTTTCTAAACATTTAAAAATTGTGGTTAAGCTGCAATCATTTATTTCAAACTTTGAATTGTTTCTGTGCGATTAAACTTAGGTTAACCTTAAATTGTAAAGTTAAAAATATCTTTTCTACAAGGTGCATATATAGTTAAGAGGAATAGGAAGGATTCAAAAAATTGAACAGTAAATTCCTGACTATAGTATAAATTTATTTTCTAGTTTTTCTCGAAACAATTTAAAAAATCTTACAAAGTAATCGCGTTGAAAACTGTTTTCGAATACCGTGTTTTTCAAAAAATTAAGCAGAATGCTCTTCTAGCTTTTATTGCTCTAAAACTACAAAACAATTTTAGCATATATCCATCGTTTTAAATACACAGGTCACCCGGTAAGTGTTATCGTTTGGCTAGAAAACACGGTCGCATTACAAAAGAAAAAACATACATGCTTATATTTGTAAACACTTGGGTCAAATATAAATAAATAGAAGGACTTAATGAATTTATTTGACACGAACCTTACATTATGTTTAGCAATTATTTTTCATTAGAAATATAAATTTTCGGATGTCAAAAATGTCAGCAGTTTTTGATAAATTGAATTTATTAATAAAATAATAGTAATAATATTTATTTTACAGTCAGGAGGGAAATACATATCCATGTAAACTTTTGGGTATGCCCGTAAAATTTGAGATGCTACTTCTAATACCTCTGTTGATTGTCACGTTCTGATATGTTTCACGAACTGTTGTGATTGTCATAGTAACGCAACGATTATGTTTCACAAGAGCACGTTATGGTTCATAACAGTACTAGTAGTATTATAAAATAGAATAAGAGTTTGATATCAAATTGCCGTAGTTCAATGATAGCTGTCACTAGCTTAAAATTGTATTCTATAATGTTATAGCATACCATCATTTAAATTTCAGTTCCCAGTGCGCTATGAAAAAAAATTCATGTCTTTGTTTAACCCATACTCAGCAATTATTTGTTAAATTGGAGGTTTGAATTTCTCATATTTTATAGAACGTTTCCGAAGAGTTAACAAACGCATTAAATGCAATTGTCATCAATTCTTACATTTATTGCAAATATTGTAAATAAATTTCCTATTTTAATTTAATAAAAAAGTGCCTCACATCAAATTTGTTGACATATAATTTGCAGATTATGTATTGGCTTTGGTTGCCGTGTGTGTGCGTCCAAGTTACGCTCTACGGAAAAATTTCTTAGGCCACTGGTAACTGAAATTTAAATGAACGCATGTTACAACTTAGACGGTTTCAGTGTAATATTTATAACAAGAACTTAATTTGAACATTTTTAAAGAATTTGTTGTTTGGTTTAATACTTCATTTAAAGATTTTGCACGAAGTGTGTGTAATAAATATATTTAATATATTGGTACTCAACGCTTGAAACAAGGTCATGCGCATGCGTAGGCATGCATGCGCATGCTGGACCTGTCCTTTATCCAATATTGCGCGCGGCTCCTCGTATCGTAGTACTGTCATTTCAGTAGGGTATTCCGAGCAATGCGAGTTGAAAAGGCATGAACCAACGACACAACATTAAGTTCTGCTTCAAGTTGGGTAAAACGGCAATAAAAACCCATGGATTATTGATGCAAGTTTACGGGAAGGATGCTGTGAGTAGAAAATATGTGTACGCTTTCGAGCTGACAAAAAATCTGTGGAGGACGAACTACGTTCGGGTCAGCCACCCACAAGCAGTATAACTGAAAACATTGAACGTGAGAGAGTGATACTAGGAAAAGATCTGCGATTGACTGGGATAAATAGCAGCAGAAGTGGGCATTAGCAAAGACACAGTGGGAGTCATCATCCGTGAAGATTTGAGTAATCGCAAGATTTGTTTTCTCGATTTATGCCGCAAATCTTAACACACGACCAAAAAGAAAGAGGTTTTGAAACCAGCAGGCGACTTCGCCATGTATGAACGGGATCCATCCTTTCTGGGTTCCATTGTCACAGGGGATGAGTCTTGGTGTTATTAGTATGACTCTGAAAAGAAAAGACAATCGATGGAATAGCAGTCACCTTCTTTCACAAGACAAACAAAGAGGCGCTTACAAAAAACCAAGGTGAAAACCATGTTGATCGCATTTTTCGACAAAAATGGAATCATCCATAAGGATTTTGTCTCTGCTGATCAAACAGTGAATGCCTTATTCTACTTGGAGGTTCTCAAACGTTTGTTGCAGTGCATCTGGAGCATTAGGCCACAGATTATTCAAATCAGACAGTGGATATTACTGCACGACAACGCACTATCGTACACGAGCATCATTGTACGCCAATTGTTGACTCACCGTGGCGTGATGGTTTTGGAATATCAACCATACTTTTCAGATCCTGCTGCTGCTGACTTTTCTTGTTTCCTCGCCTTAAAGGGGCCTTGAAGGGATTACGGTTTGCAGACGTCAAGGAGGTTCAAGCACTTCTGAAAACGATTCCAAAGCAAGAGTTTTCCGACAGTTTCCAGAAGCTATACTAACGTTGTCAAAAGGGCGTTGTGTCTGGTGGCGGCTACTTCGAAGGTCAATAACGCTATTTGCAATATGCGTTCTGTTTTTGTATTTCTATTATACCATTCACCGAATTTATTTAACACACCTCGTATAACTGATTTATCTTAATCAAACGATTTAAATAAAAATGTACACAGCAATCTAAACAAACCAATTTTTTATGATACTCCCTTATATACGAGGGCGGTCTGATTATTGAGGTAACTAACATAGAGATATCGTCAAAATCTGCGCGTGCGTGTCATTTATCAAATGTAGCATATCTTATAAGACAGCTGTCAAAGTTTCAGCCAAATAAGTTGCGTCCTTTGTCTCTTACAGATGTTTAAAGTAAATGTGTTACTAGCCTTTGTTTCAAATTTGGAAACAATAAAAGGTCAGACGGAGCTAAATCTTGACGAAGTATTTCAAATCGTAATTCAACTAATTTTGCCGTGACAATGTTCGTTGAATGAACCAGTGCATTGTTATGAGGAAACATTTTCGGTCTTACCAAATGCGGTCATTTTTCCTTTAATTTTTCCATTAGCTGGTCCAATAATGACGCCTAGTACTAGTCAAAGTGATTTTTTTGCCGTTTTGCAGATAATCTATAAAGATAATATCAGAAGCATCCCAAAATACGGTGGCCATAACCTTGTTAGTTAATGGAACCACTTTTGCTTTCTTCGGTGCACTGCAACCGCCTTCTACCCATTGTTTGGATTGAACTTTTGTTTTGGGGGTATTGTGGTGTATCCACGTTTCGTCAACAGTAATAAATAGGCGCAAAAATTTGACTGGTCAAACAGTACTCAGAAGTTACTACGCGAATTCGTTTCTGGTCCATAGTTAGCAGATTCATCCTGCTGACAGTTTTCTCATACCCAAGTGCTCGTGTAAGATATGACCAACACGTTCTTTAGATATACCTATAGTATCTGATATTACACGCACCTTTAATCGACAATCATTTAAAGCAAGATCAGGTACATTAGTGACCATTTTGTCAATGGTAGCCTCCTTTGGATGTCTTGACCTTGTTTCATCCTCGGTATTCGTACGGCACCTTTTAAATTCATTCATCCGGAAACAAACTGTCGTAAATGATGGTGCAAATTCGCCGTGGACATTATCTAACTCTTCTTTAATTTGTTTGTGTTTTTCCCGCCGTTATGGAAGTTTTTAATCACAGCAAGAAATTCTCTTGTTTACAAAACAACATAACACGTTTACTTTAAATAACTATAAGAGACAAAAGAGGCAACGTATTTCGCTGAAACTTTAACAGCTGTCTTATAACGTATGATAGATTTGATAAACGACATGACTGCGTAGATTATAGCCCAATCTCTATGTTAGTTATCTCACTCATTCGTACATACTGCCAATGAAGCATAGTAGTTTTCGATATCACCCCATACTTGAGGCACGAGGTCGAGTTTTACAAAACTTGGCGTAAACCGAATTTTGTAATGAAGATTGAGGGTTTGACAAACTTTTTTGCATTCGTTCTGGCATATTCTGAAAGAACACTAATTTACTGTAAATTTTTAGGTTAGTTGTGATAGGTAGATAAATCGTCCAATTTATATGCACACATTTTTGGTTATGCATTTAAAAAACGAATACAAAAATATGTAATATGGGGGTCATGCGGTAATTAAATTTTCCAAGTAACCCTCCTTAGTTTCTATGCATTTATTTACGCTGATAAACCACTTATAAAAAGTCTTAGACCACTATTCTTTTGGTATCTACACTCTCTCAGTGTTTGGCTGCTCGAAAAGTCCAAGACAGTCGTGTAATTTTGTTTGTGTTGATAGTGTTCCAATGTCTAAGCTTGTCACTATTCCACAATATGTCAACTTTTAATGACGGCTGTTCTTCTTTGAATACAGTATACTAATTGAATGTTGTGGTCAATAAAGTTGATGTATCTTCAAACGTCGCCTGTAAACTTACTAGGAATTCTTCTTGTTTTAAACCTTTTTTATAATCGTAGTAAATCATGGCTCTAAAATCCCACCTATACAGTTCCGCCGAGTTAACTGAAAATTACTAACACAGTGGCAGTAACTTGGTGCTTGCACAGGACTGACTAAAGCGCTTGATACGCTTGCTTGTACAGTACCATAGTAAGGCTCGCTCTTTTGAATGGCGAAAATTACAGCACTATACGCCCACTAGAATAGGAGAATCCCGATTATTACAGCACGGCCTTCGTGTAATGTACAATAAATATGTACTAATGGTATGATTTCTTAAATTTTGATGAGGAGTATTAATTTTCTACATATTAGTTTAAAATATATAGATATTGTTTAAATCTTTGACTTAATCTTGTTTTTTATTCTTTTAGGATACATGGTTACATTTTGAATAAGGGATTAAAAAAAGCGCTTATAAACTATGTGTCTAAATTGTATAGCTTCAAAATATTTGCAATTAAAATTTTCAACCTGTTCCGGCTTTTTAACTTAATTTAATGTGTTCAACAAGAAATGGCTGTTTGACAGTACATCTTTAGAGAGAGTATGGCGCATACGATTTCAGAACACCATTAATGAATGTTCTCAGCTGATTATTATAAATACCCGCAAATATAGTGATACGCTAATTACTATTTAAAATAAAAATTTTTTTTCTTCCGTAAATTTCAAGTGATTTGCAAATTGTGCAGGTTTATAATTAATTTAAAATCAAAACAAGGTTTCAGCTTCACAAGTGCCATTTTTAGTACACCTGCATTCGCTTTATTAATTACGGAAAGGTTTTTAAAATAGCTCACTTGCTTTAAACCGTTTTAACACGGTGTTAAATTAGTTATGATAATTATCTTCATATTTTTAATATGTACTTGCAATCAACTGTTTGTGTACAATTTAAATTTTGTGATGATGGTTCAAAATTTAAACAGTAATAAATTTTATACAAATTTGACGTAGTTTGTGTGCGGTCATGGATATCTTTTTATACAAATTAATATGGATCAAACAGGCTACTAAGATGGAACCTTAGGTGAATCTTAGATATTTATTAAATATGTCCTTTAATAATTAATCCATCACTAATTGCAATTAATTTGCAATTAATAAGCAATAGTTTTGAAGAAAAAGATAAATTTAGACTATTTAAAAGAATACGTTGCATTATTTTTATTAAAACAGCTGATGCGAGCTTGAACTCGATAAAGTTCATAAATAGTAAATGTAATGTCATAAGTGTAAACAGAAACAACGTGTTATTTGTGTTTTTCATTACATATTATAGTATAGCACACGCAGGCCTGTATTCATGATAGATTTTTACGCAATAATTTATAATTTTTACTTAAATAGATTAAATATTTTTACAGATTTGTGTACATATGTGTTAAATAGTTCGCCTTTATGCTGGACACTCTGTATAGTATTTAGTCTTTATAATTACATCAAAATTAGTTTAAAGTACTAAAGTTAATTTTTTGTATTACAAAAAAGAGCTATTTAACATTTTTATTTATTTGTGTATCGTAATATCAACATTAAGAGGAAAAATAGATTGAATTGACAACATACATAGTAAGTTCTAAGAGTTTCCGGTTTGACTAATTTAGGATGCTTGAAACTGGGCCCAACTATTCCCATGGTATGATATAGCATCTGCGCCTCTCTATTTTAGGTTGATTAGTTTTAACCTTGATTTAAAACGGACTCATTGATAATTAAATTTCAAAATTACTACTACCACTCATGCCATTCCCTTAGCGGGGTAGGAAGAACCTAATGCCGGGCCTACCTTCTCGTGTACTCATGCACCAACGCCCGTCCACCTATATCGCTACCACCACCCTTCACCACAACTCGCGGCACTATATAGTATCCACACCATTCCACTATTACCCAACAATTTTACTACCTCTACTATCACCCATTCACTATTTTTTTCCATTCCTTTATGTCCTTACACACTTATTTTGCTTCCATTAAATTCATACAACGTTTTTGGCAAATTTTGCCAAATTTTAAAATTAAATTTTCGGATTACAAAGTGAAGTCACTGAAAATGGTTATTTGAGTGAGTATCATAATATCAGAATTGTGAAAGCAAATAGAATGTCTTAATTAAGTACAGGGTATAGTCCAAAAATTTCCGGCTTTACTAGCTTCAGGTGGTTGAAACCGGATTAGATCATTCCCGTCGTTTGATTTCACATCTGTTGTTATTTTAATTACTACTGCACTGCTCTGTTTTAGGCACCTTGGTTTTAACTTTAATTTAAAGTAGACGCATCGACAAGTACTACTAATATTAAATATTTGAATTACAAAATTATGCCATTTAAAATTTGTATTAGATTATGTATCACAACATCAACATTATGAAATTAAAATAGAATGCCTTGATGATATACAGGGCAAGGTTCAAATGTTATTGTCCTGATTAATTTCGGCTGATTGAAACTGGATTTTCAGGTCCGCACTTTGTGGAGGTCAATTATGAGGTCCTCCACGGCCAATCCAATTGTTGTCAAATGCTTCATTTAATTATTGTCTAACATCCTGGAAAGAGTGCATAGGATCCCCGTCATTTTGAAACCACATGTCTCTTCTAATGTTTAGCAGCACATTTTTCAATAAAATAAGTAGGCCATAGTTGGTTTCCACGAAGTGCCGACCTTTTTGTGGGGAAAAGTTAAAAATGAAGTTTACACTGAACTTATTGCAAACGAAGTACAATTACGCCAAAGGATCTTATACTCTTGCCGTGCAATTACGCCCCAAATTTTAACCCACATTCGTAGGTGAATTGATATTTGTATCAATCAACAGGACAGAATTTTTAGCACTTGTTATAATTAAGTTATAAAGTTTTGTTTCCTTTTCAATTTATTACATTGCAAATAAATGTTTAATCTTTGAAATTTTATCTTTAATTAAAACTATTTTATATCTTTTTACATTTATTTTTAAATTAATTAATTTTGCCAGATGCTCAGTAAAATTGTTCAACTGTTTTGACTTAAAACTAATTTTTCATATTTGTGTAGGTCACATATCTGCCATTAAAAGGTGCGTACGTTTTAATGGGCACACTGTTGAAACTGAAATTATTTATTACTCAAAAGAAAAATAAGTGCATAATAAGACGCATTTCCTGGTAGCTGTTAATACAACTTTTTAGATTTAAAGATGGCATAACTGAATGCTTTAGAGTAATCGCAATTCGTAATTTTTTTTGCGAAAACGATTTTGAAACAATTGTCCTAAATTTGCGTTTGAACATTATTAATTATTTTTTTGTAAATTTTATTGTCTCATCGATGATTTTAATAAAACTCCAAAATTTAGCTTTCAAGAGCACTTTTAAATAAAAATCATCTCATTTAATTGTGACAGCTGGTCAAGTGCCCAATTCGATATGTTGCTATAATTTATTATTCCGGGAATTACATTCGCATTTTTTTTGAATTATTTATGAGACAAATGTTAGTAGTTCATAAAATTTTTTCATGTATAAAATTTTTAAAAAGCGGTTTAATGAAATTTAATAATCTCAGGAGTGTATGTCTTTTAATATATAGTGTTGCTTATTATTTCTACAATTATTTCAAAATTGCTCTGCGTATATAAATGTGAAGTGTACTATCTAAAATTGTAAAATTAATATACTAATGTATGGAAGTTGCACGATAACATAAAAGTATAGATACTTGATTAAACAGCGTTTTCAGTAGGATTGTTCAAGGAGCTAGTTAAAGGACAAAGATATATTGCAATTGTATTTAAAAGCTACTAAAATATACTTTATTAATACGTTACAAGTATTTATATCAACTGCCTTAGAAAACAAGATATTTCGTTTTCTAAAATAATAAAATAAACTTTTATATTCCTTCATAAATCTAATTATCCCTCTAGAGGATTTAAAATCATTTTTCAGAGTAGCCTGTGTGTAACGTGTAAAAACAAACCGTTAAAGAGTAAAGCAACATATAATAAAGTTCGTGTGGTTTAAAACAAAATGTTAGGATGAAGTATTATTTTATATATTTCATGTTTATGAAATAAATAATTGAAAACCCTAAATACATCCAAAAAGACGTCCTTATTAATTATGTTATGTGTTTTTAAGTTTTTTAAGATATATTCTTTGATGTTATCAGTTTTCTTTTTAGAAGCCGTAGCCTAAAGTGAAAGTACAATGTTTACTTTTAACGAAATTTAAGACGCATATTAAATTTCTCGGTTTTATTAGAATTTAATGTTTAAAAATGATTTGTTGAGATTTCTTAGACCTAAATAAATTTTATTAATAATTGTTATAGTATCAAATTTCTTAAGAATTAATTAAATCTGTTTATCTATTTCAAATGTTGTCATGCAGAGTATGTAAAGTCTAAGCAGCAATGTCTAACACACCTATATATAGTAATAAAACGCATACGAGTTTGTGAAAAAGCATAGTACATTAAAGAAGAACATTGGTAAATTTTCGCGTAACAAGTTACGACAAAGCTGGAAATGTTTAGGCTAGATTTAATTACGAATTTTAATACACAAATACAGTTTTTTATAGTTAAAATTACGTCTGGTATGTAAGAAATTCTATTTCCTATTCTGTAATATAATCATTGAACCAGTTGTAATATTAGTTGGTTACTAAAAATACCTTTCTTGCACTTTTGGGATTAAAACGCCACATTTAACAACTTGTTTTCAAGATGAAAGTGTTACCTTTAGTCTCAGGGGATTATTACATTTTAACTTTTAGTCCCAAGAAAGATAAAATAAAATTTTTTCCCGCATAAAGAAATTAAATCCGCGGCAACACAAAACTGAGCAATTAAAATAAGTTATTGCTGAATGCGTTACTAGAGCGATTCGTAAACTTAAATAGCATTTGCCATGAATTGGTAACTCGAATTGTTTGTCAATATATAAAATTCTGAGATTTTGCTTTTTCCGCGCTTTTCAAACTATTCTAAAATGCAAGGACTAAGGTGTCTTTTAATCCCACGCTAGATTATTTTTCTCGCTTTCGCTCGAGAGTAAACTTATCTTTCTAGATTAACGGTGGCAGTTTAGTCCTTTGCTATACAATATACCATTGGTACACCATGCCTATGAAAATGAATACTCCAAACGTTGATAAACTTCAATGGTATACGCATAATGAATTACAGTGATTTGAGTAAATTGAAGGAAACCCACAACTTTATTGTAAAATATATAAATCAGCAATTTATTAATTGTCCCGGTTGCTTAGCGTAATTATGACGAAATTAGCCTACAAAACTGAAACATGCTTCTTGGTCAGTAATAAAGATGCAACATGTATCACCTTATTCACAGATGTACTACCTCTAATTATTACTTTGTAAAATACTCAAGCGCATCCCACATATCAACGACTCCAATCCCCTTCTTGTGATTGCAGGACTGTACCCATCAGTTGTTTATGTGGCATTTGTTATGCAGTAGTTAGCCAGTTTGTTGTATGTAGCGGTTCAGATTGAAAACAGGATCGGGTTCAAAATTCCAATTAAAGATTATTCGTTGGACTAACCGCTACATAAGTATTTTAAAAAACACGAATGTTGTATGTACAAGGTCAATTCAGGAAGTCAGGTAAAAATGCAAGAGATAGGACACTGGAATAAAATGCTTTTAAATAAAATCATATCAATTTCCAAGAATGTCTACCAATTAGTTTGTGTTTGATAGCCATTTAAAATAAACAACTTGTGTTAGTTTCGCTAGAATAGAAAAAAGGGATTTTCAAGTTCCCATTTGATATTATTTTTTGCGCGCAAAAACAATAACAGAATCAAAACAAAAGCTTGCCAAATAATATTCAGACTCTGCTCCAAATAAAACTATTCACAGGTGATTTAATGATTTTCGTTGTGGTTATACGACCGTTCGCGATGCTGAGCTGTTTGACAGGCCAAAAGACGCACGTACACTAGAGATGATATCAAAAGTGCATGATATTGTATTGGCAAATTTGTGATATTTTGAAGGCTTTAAATTTGACTATTGATGGAGTTGTTTAAATTTTACATAATGATTTGGATATAAAAAGGTTTTATGCAGGATGGTTGCCGCGTTTGTTAATAGTACGCCAAAAACGTAATCGTTCAACGACTTTGGAGTATTGTTTGAAATTGTTTAAGCGCAATAATTATGAATTTTCACGTCGGTTTATCATTGCTAATAACGCGTAAATCTACCACTTACTCCGGAAACGAAAAATAATCGAAACAATGAGTAGAATCTGGTTCAAGTGTTCAGAAAAAGGTTAAATGGGCAGTATCCGCCAGTAAAGTAACTGTATTTTAGAATGTTTGCAAAATAATGTTTACTGGCTACCTTCAAAAGGGTAAAACAATAACGAGAGAGTTGCAATTGTTGGATCAATTGAATGAGGAAATCAATATAAGCCGGCCATATTTGGCAAAAAAAGAGATTTGTTTCACCACAATAACGTGCCAGCATATTCTGCAGCTATTGCAACTATAAAAATACATTAATTGCGTTTATAAATGCTTCCATATGCCCTATATCCATCATGCTTGGCTCATTCGGACTACTGCATATTCCCAAATATGAAAACTTGGCTTGCTGGTAAGAAATTTTCATCCACTAAAGAAGTGATCGCCGAAGTGCTTGCCTAATTTGGAGATTTTAATCAATCAAATTTGGCTGAAAGCATTAGGCGTCTTGAATAGCGCTGAAACAAGTGTATTGAGTTAGAGACGGACTATATTGAAAAATTGAATGCTTTTATACCGAAAAACAACCGCTTGTTTAATTTTCAGCTGATGTATTGAACTACCCTCGTATGTATCAATTCATTGTCAATAGTAGAATGCTATAAATAACTTGGATTGATAAACGTTTTTTATTTGCTTTGTGACTGAGACATCGGGACGCCGAAATTTTCTTGGCCTTCTTGGACTAGAACCGTCATATGGCCATTTCACCATACCTACTAGAACTTTTCCAAATTTTGATGAGTACCAATGCAAGTAGTGATTTTTAAGGTACCAAACGTCACATTGTCACGGGATGTACCATTTTACTTCCCCATCGAAGAAGAAGATATGTTTTTAAAATGTTTCTCGACTGAAAAATTTATCGACCTCGATCGGGTTTGAACCCTAGTTGCTTGAAAGTAGAGGCAAACATGCTGACCACTAACCAACCGGGGTTGAAATAGATAAACTTACCTCATTAAAATAAAATTTTTATGGCAACTACGGTATATGGCGTACGGAGAAAAGTAATCGAAACCCACTCATTAATATTCTATTTATCTGTCTCACACGTCTATTTGTTTATCCAAAATTGATTAAGATCTGTTAAATCCGACCGCAACACTTTTACATTTAAGATAGGATGCCTCTTTTGCATAATAAATGAGTAACTACAGGTTGCTAATATTTTTGGTATTCTGGATCTGATGCTCTCAAATTTATATAGTAAATCAAATAGTAATAAAGCACACTCTGATTAGAGTGTAACCTAGGATTCGAGATTAATCTATTTCGCGTGCAATTATAAATCTTATTTTTATTCTTTCCATATTCAACTACTGCAATAAGTAGATGTAAGTGGTGTTACCTAGGTTTAATTTTTGTCACTGGGACATAAATAGAATTTTACGTGAACCGGGATTTCTTCAATTTTGTTTTATTTATCAACGAATCAACAATTTACATTAATGGATCTATCCGGACATGTTACTGCTATTATGGTGCGCAGAATCCCTACTTTATTCCTCGAGTGAATTATCAACATCAGCGGTTCTTCAATGTGTGGGTAGAAATTATTGGTAGTGTATTAATTGATCCATACACTTATAGTGTAGAAAAGTCATAACAGAGGAGATAGTTAGGCAATGAAACGTATTGGCAACCATAGATCTGTTGTCTAGCAGATAAGTTCAAAGATCTCCACGCCAGGAAGGTGTTGATGTAATCAATTACAATTTAATTAATTCGCACAAACATGTCCAAGAATTAAAGGAACGTTAAACTGTTTCAACAAAAAGAATCTTAGACACTAATAATGCGCATAAAAGTGTAAATAATTATATTTCAAGACGTTGAAGTTATGTAGAATTTAAGAACATAACCATATCAGAAAATTTGATAGAAAGGCAGATATAAACGTATCTATCACAATAGAATAGAAATTTTAGTTAAATAAAATTATAGAAAATTAGTCAGCATGATTGTCGTAATAGTCAAATACGCAAGTAATACTTAAATACTTAATACTTTTAATCTGATAGATCAGATAATCGGAAGTTTATAGGGATATCGGTTGCCTTGTCATCTTTAATAATTTGCTCCCTTTTAACAGCGCCAGCAAAGCAATTTGGTAGGAATCTTCACCGTACATTACTAACCGGTGGGTGAGACAATAAGAGAATTAAAGTCCAAGAGAATCAATTAAATCTCACAGCGAGCAAGTAATCGGTACAGGTTTTGGTAATGTTTAAATTTAAAACCCTGGTAACGAAGTTTGTATAATCACTTGCGGCAATGTATAGAAAAGTGATGTGTTGCTCCAAAAACAAAGATTATGCATGCCCGAATTTCAAAACTTTAGTGTTAGGAAGTCAAACGAGAGAGCGAAACCCAACATGCTTAAACCCAATTTAACGAAACGAACGACTCACAAGGTTTATTTAAGATATTCTTGCAGTAATTAACTAAATTATTTTAGTAATTCCAACTTAAATATATCGAAAATGCATATGAATTTCTAAACCTAACCCAAAGTGAAAAAAAACTATACAGAAAATAACCTTGCATACCGTAAACCTGAAGAAAGACGCCTTTTTACTTTTTGTTTCTTGGTTTGAATTTAACATCTAATTATATTGGAACACGTAAATAGTAAAAATAAATAAACGGGTGTTTACCGTCTCGAACTAATGAAATAGTTAATTACAAACCAGATGGGATACGGGAAAATGAATTTTAACTTTAAACCAGCAAAATTCCGAAGGGCATAAAAAATCTGCTTGATAACGTTACCCGTACCCCCAGTTCCGACGCCTATGGTTCATGAATCTCAAAAAAAATCGGTGTGAACATAGACCTTCAAGTATGATATCAAACTATCGAATTTTACAGTGAGAGCAAGAATGGTTATCCGGACGATACTTGTTTCCTCTTGTGTTATCAAAACTTCAATCCAGTCTGATATTAGCTCCATTAGCAAATTGACAATTGTTTGACATTTGTGTGCGTTAGTAGATTTGTATTGGTTTTATTATTATTGCTTAAAAAGTCTTTTTTACTTATAAAAATAGGTTTGTG
>JAHWXV010042132.1:0-14341 GCA_024586415.1 Phrixothrix hirtus
GGTATTTTGGTCGTTTGTGACTGTTTATCACAACGATCTTGAATATTTTCGGTTTATTCCGGTGTTTGATTGCATTATGTTGCGTAATCTTGTTTAATTAATTGACAGCATTGTTAATGTTGCTTTTACTTAATTAATATTTCTATTACTAATTTTTAATTTAAATTAAGGCACCTGCGCGCGGTACTTTTCACTTTCTGGCAGTTTATCAAGTTCTTAATTCAATGTTTCTTAATTACACTTCCGTATTTAAGAATATCGCGAAAATGCGTAGAATTAATATGAATTTTTTTTAAATCGCGTTTCGCGTTATTATATAGGGTCTTGTAAACTTTACAGTAGAGTGCGCGTTCCATGCTGTTTCAAAAGATACAGGAGCTGTTCTAAAGGTTCAAGTTACTTACTGACTCAAATTGACTTCTAATTATTCTTTAAGGATAATATAAGTGTATTGGCTGCACTGCTCAAGCGTTACACCACTATGCGGCAGTTTATTGTTACTAGGCAATTGAAAGTGGACTTTGGAATAGCCCTTGTATAAGGTGATAACGATGTATCAGGATTGCTAGTGAATGGCATTAATAATTTTCCCACAAGCGTTAAAATGATTAACGATCGGGTTACTTTATTACTGCAACCAACTAATAAAATCACTAATTAAGCATTCGGCTAATAGTAGACACAATAAACCTTGACGAAGGAGCTACGTAACAAATTTTGCACGATCAATTAAACATACACAAAGTCTGCTCCAAAATAGTCCCCAAAATATTGAAAGATTCAGTAGGAACTGATACAGAACAACTTGCATTGCAATCTAATTTGCTGGAGAGTATTATCACAATTGATAAAGTGGTGCACCTCAGAACTTCCACGCGATCGGGAATGAAAGAGCGACCAGTGAATAAATCGAAGGTATAAGCAATGCTGATCATTACCTTTGACACCAATGGCCAGGGTTGCTCGCATAACATAGCATCAGAGAGTTAATTAATTGTATCGTCTTGAAGTTTTGGCCAAGCAATGTCATTAAATGCAGATTTATTTCTATGAATGTATGCATCCTATGAATTAACCAACAGATGCGATGTCTGTTAATTAAAGTAGTTGGACATGTTTACGAAATAATTTTTTTCATACGTCAATATCAAGTTTAAAACCAGAGATTGATTCGTCACTGCGTTCAGATTTTAACTTATAATGCTTATTAAAAAAATTACTTATAAATTACAAATAAATTAATCGTATTAAATTGGCAATAACTTTTTGTACAAATGTTTATTGTCTGATTTCTAATGGAATTTAAAAAATACAGAGAATAACTTTTGGCTACAGAACAGTTCAAACTCGAAATATTGGTTGAAATTCTTCATTAATGGTTTTTTTCCATTTTGCCACAGAGTTCGAGATGAGAAAATTCCCTCGGCTTCAACTACTATCGTCATTTTGTCATGCCTACTATAATTTTGCCGAATCCGGAGTTATTCCACCACCAGTTGGAATTTTTATCGTGCCAAACATCACATTGAAACGGGACCTATCGTTTTACTGCCTTATACTAGAAGACATTTTTTAAAATTTTTCTCCGCTGAAAAGTTTAGCGGTCCCGAACGAGTTTGAACCCGATCACGTTCCTTGGACGTAAAAGTAAACATGCTAACCGCTGTACCAATAAAGGGCGACCATTAATCGTTACATTTGCCGTTAAAGTTTTCTGACATTGGTTTTGAATAATGTCTATTATGTATCAGTAATCGATTGAAATGAACGACTAAAATAGTCCAGATTAGCATAAAGGTTCGGACTCAAATCTGTAATTACAAATTTTTCCTGAACGATTCAGTCTGCAAACAATTCGTAATCTATTGTGTGGTACATACCAAATGTAACACCTACTAACGTAATGCTGTTTATGCAATAAAAGGTTATATTTATCAACAAAATAGATAAAGAAAAAAAGTAGTTCAAAGTTGTCTTGCTTTATTTATTTACTGTAAAAAAGTGGTAGTCCTTGTTAGAAAAATTTGGCAACAATATGTGAGCGTATTATCTATAAATGCTTTAGTTTTATTTTAAAATACAGCTCTATAAATAGTATATGTGTAAGTTTCCGGATTTCACGCATTGTGATGAAATGTATAAATCTAGCAACTCGATTATAATATTTTTGTTGTCATTTAAAATTTTAGCCGTGTTTTCAATCCTTTAAATGTGCTCATAGTAATTGTATTGAAATTATTTAGGATAAATCCATAAATAGTGCAGAAAAATTGTATCAACTCTATGGTGCCTCTATTTTCAAATTAACCACCGTCCAATTTTTATTATTTTTGCCATAAACACCTATAGATTGCTTAGTTTATACTACTTAAAATGCAATTCACTAAACATTTCTGCATCGTGCTGTAATATTAAAGACCCATCCGCTAAAAACAAAAACATCCTTAAAGCTCCCTGATAATTCACAGCAATGTTAATTTCAAAATTAAAATGAGGGAGTATTTATACAATCAGATTTTATCTGGCAGCTGCAGTATGCATTTAGACACTCACAAATTTGGGGTGAGTGACACGAATTTCATCCGGAGGAAGTAAAGGAGGGAAACCTTGTTGCTTTGACGTCTTCCGATGTTATTCTATTGTTTTTTCAGTTTTTTAATCTTCTGTGTCTTAAAGTTCCGTTTCTCATTATAAAATCTCTTTTAACTTAGAATCCAAGGAGGAATATCATTCACGCTTTGAAGTTTTCAATTTTATTTTATCGTAGATTGCAATATTAATCTGTAAAAGTGCTCATTTGGCTTTCTCAAACTAAACGAAGTTAATTTAGAATGCTGTTGTTACTTAAAATTTTGAATCAGTACACTTTTTGATTACAAAGCAAAGGATATCTTTAATTAATTCTATTTTATGTTTGGAACTGTTTTATTGTAACATTAACTTAATTATTCAAACTTTAATAGATTATAATAATTTTGCCATTCTCTAATGAGGATATTGAAAAATTTAGTTAAAATTCAGTACAATTATCTTGAATATGTGTTCATATTCTATATTTATAATGTTATCTGAACAGTTAGATAATTTAGTTTAAATGTACCGTTTCTTTTAGTTTATACAATGTTACATAATAAAGAAAATTATATTATAACTGTGATTTGGGCACAAGAGGCATGCGACTTTTGTTTAAAAACGCCGAAACTACGTTTTTAAAAAGATACCCGGTTTTTATTTACTGTAAAATATCGTCTGAAAATTCAGTAATCTACTTGTATTTAATTTATTATAACAATAAATATATTTGCATACGTCTGTGCAAGTTGAAGTACCAAGTAAATCTAAGACTAATTCAGTTAACTTATATTGTCAATTTCTAGCCCTGCATTTAATATGCTTACTCTAAAGATCAGTTATATATACCTCCTCCCTTCTTAAAATTTTTAATAATAATTAAATATATTAATAAAGTTAAAGTTAAATGTTAAAATAATGTTAATGTAAGGATAGGATGTAATATATGCACAAGTAAGGTTTAAAACATAGGTATACAGAAATAAAAATAATTCGATTATAAAATAATTCATTTCATAAATTGATTTCTTCACATGCATATACATTCATATTCGCTAAATGACGCTCTAATTAAGTTATTTCATATTACCCCGTAAATTTTGCTTTTTACTTCTACTACACCGGGTGTCCCACTAAGCGTAACGAGGTACCCATATCTCAGGAACTAATAGTCTTAGAGCTTTTAGAAAAAGACTCTTATTAAGGAAAGTGGCCAATAGAAATTGTTGGAAATAGTTTTTAACTTCCTCATTCTACCACCAGGGAGATAATTGCCATGGGCATTTTTCTAGAAAATAAGCCAATATAAGTTATCAAACAAATATTACCGTTGCATTGTGACTAAAATTCTGCATCTCTTTTGTAAAACACTTTTCGCTGTAGACGTAAACAAAGTCTGGCGGTGAGGGAGAATGTCTTTGGAATAAGTTGTCTATAACTTACGTTTAACTTAACCAAATTTGGCGAACTTGGTCTCATTAGAAATAGGCCGATTTTCTGATTGCAGTAGAAAAGTAACCGTGATACAATGATATTTGCCGCCACCGCTAGGGGTCGCTATTTGAATAAATTGCAGTTTTTATCACTTTGTGGAAATTTTAAATAGAACGAACCAATTATTATATCATAATTGTAAAATACATTAAATTTTGAACAAAAAATATGCAAGATGTAAGTTCATATCGTGATTAGTTTCGAAGATATCACCAAAAGAATAATTAATAATACGTAACTTGTTAGAATCCATTGTTTTCGAAGTTTCACGGTCAAGCATGCCCAGAAAAATTAAACAATAATTTAAAAAATTTTATGATTATGTAGCTTTTCACTTTTCATTCAATTTGTTTTAGTAATTTTATTACGATTTAATTAAATTATTGCCTTAAGTTTACTTACCTAACTCGCCGTATAAAACATTATTTTTTCAGTCAGCAAACAAAATCGATAGGATTCCATGATAGAAATAAACAATTTGAAATGTCAATTTAATCAAGCTTTGGTAAGTGTGTCATTGTTAGCTTTTCATCTCGATCCTTTTTGAATTTTGGGTTGAACATTATTCAGTAATTAACTTTTGTGTTGTAACTTTAAAAAATGGCTTACACCAATGCCAAGGCTTACGCTATGCTCCTGTACATTTCCAAAGTTTTTAAAATGCAGTTCTTGAAGAACGTGAATGTGCTGTTAGGTATCCTGAACGAACACACCAAAGCAGAAATATGTTTCAGAGATTAGCGTACGATTAAGGCAAATGAGTGCCATTCCAGCCCTCATCAGAAGGCGGCGTTCGGTAAGAAATTAAGTCAATATTATAAACGATCTCGCGTACGTGCAAGCCGATCCGTATTTAAGCGTGAGAAATATTTCTTTAGATTTGGACTTCAGTACATCGAATTCCAAGGGATTACAAGATGCATGCCATCATTTAGTTTTACGCCAGGCCCTTTTAAATAGTAATTTTTATAGGCGGCTAGATTTTTGTCATTGGATGAGAGATATGTGCAATGGCATTCCCCTCTCTGATTTTGTGGACTAATGAAGGCACTTTTAGCAGTTGTGGCAGAGTTAATTTGCACAATATGCACTATTGGTCGGAAACAAATCCTCATTGAATGCAGGAAGTTGATCGCCAAAACAGGTGAAGTGTCAACGTATGGTGCGGAATTTTAGAGCATAGGATATCGGACCATTTATTTTCAATGGCAAAACATACTTAGAATTTTTGAGAGACGATACAATAAGAAGATTGCTTTTGTATCAACTTGATGGATGTCCGGCACAATTTTCTGAAAGGGACCGCGACTTTTTAAACATTACTTACCCAAATCGCTGGATTGGAAGATGTAGTTTGTTCCCGTGGCCACCTAGACCGCTGGATTTAAACGTACTAAATATTTACTTGTTGGAAAGACTAAAAGATATTGTTTAGCAGTGACGACCAACCACACGGAAGAACATGATCTAAAGAATTCAAAGTGTAATAAACGCGATTTCTCGAGATGAAATTGAAACTGCCGTTTCCAGTACTCATCATAGATGTAATCGTTGTCTTTTGAAGGACGGTGGTTATTTTGAAAATTTATAAACTATTTATTTGTTTATTATGACAAGTTTTTATCGTTTAACTCTTACTCTAATTAATAACGTTATAGTGTTTGTTGTGTTTATTGTTGTTTGTTAATATCAGTATTTTCTTATTTGGTTTTCAAATACGGAATCATACTATTGTAAAATTCTGTGCGGGATTATTTCCTCTCTAGGTACGTTATAAACCCAAAGAGTGACATTTAATGGAAGTTTCAGCTGTTACCGCATATTTAATAAATCAGCATTATATTTACAAATTAATGAAAATTTCAATAAACAGTATCATTTATTATTTTATTAAATAATAAAAAGATAGATTTACATCCAGAAACTGGAATTTTGATATAGAAATTTGCGATGTTATTGACATTATTTTCTACATACACAGAGCTACCCCTGGAAATTAAATGTTCATGTTTGTCTTGATTATTTTATTAAAGTTTTGACAGTTTGTTGAAAACTATACTTGTACAGAAGTAATTTAAACTCGTAGAAAAAGCATAATCTTTAACTGGTGCGGAATTGTGTATTCCGCATGCGCGGATCCATCACGTTCGTCTGCGGCTCGTGTGACAAATTTTCACATGCGTGGAATATCTCCTTTTCCACATTTGTTGCAGAATATTCTATTCCCGGTGCTATTTTAGTCCGGTAGAGGAGACATTACGGAGTGAGGGCCTTTAATGTGTAACGAAACAATACTTACCAGATTGTTATTTCTGACACAAACCTACTCAAAAAGGTTTTGTTCTTAAACAAATTATTTAACTATTTTTAACCGCTTAATATTTTAGTAATGTTTATAGAACAGTTCGAATTTCCGGTGATATTAAATGTGGGATTGCCAATCGATGTAGAAGCACAAATTTCTTGTTCTGATTGCAAAACCTCCATCGCGATTATTTGGAAACAAATACTAAAATAAATAATACTATGACAACATGGTGATGTGATTTAATGGAAATTTATTTGACTATGACGAGACAATTTAAATAAACAACAGTAGGTGGCCCTGTTTCGAAATCTTAAATCTCCTATGAATCGATATGTCAGTAATTTCAGAGATTTTTTAAAATAAAGGTCACAGTATGAAATAAAATACATAACGTTATATAGTACTCATTATGAAAAAGTCCAATATTTTATAATAAGTACGTCTCCTCGTCCATCAACATCACATTCGTATTGTAAAATACGAGTTCTCGGGCTAGCGACATTAAGAACTATTCATACATTAGTTATTTGTTTATGAGCATTCATATCCATTGAGTGTTACAATTTATAGGTACTCATATTCATCGAGTGCTAAGTATTAAATGCATTCTTTCCTGTTTATTTATTTATTTATTTGAATTCAATAATCAATAGTTACCTTATTATTTGTAGGGTTTTTATTTAAAAATTCAATTATTTTAATTCTTAGGTCGTAAATATTAGACGTTTATGATTTAGAGATGCAGTAGAATCAGCTGTTAGATAAAGGACATTAAAGCCAAAATTTCTCTTCTGGTTTTGTTCGATTAGAATTTGATGTCTAGAATGCTTTTTGACGATTTGGCAACTAACCGAGTTGTTGGATTTATTCTTGAGATTTTTATACTGGTTAAATTGAACATGTAAGATGTACAGGATTAGCTGTGGTTGAATGGTAATAGTTGTGTTTCGTACAGTTAATCGTTCGTTATTTCAAAGCGGTTATTTTGGGCACAACAGCAAGTGTTAGTTGTTATTGTTTTGCAATGATCTGTTTCGACTGGGATAGCAATTTTAGTGTTAAATAATAATGTATTATGAGGGTACGGTCATCCGGAATGGCTTTCTATGAGGATAGAGAAATGTATAAGATTGATGATTTGTTTTTTTTGCTTCTAGAATTAGAGGTATACCGAAAATAAAAGTAATTCTGTTTTTGAATTGGTAAGCTTTAGTAATGATCGTGGATTCGTATAGATGAAACTTTTTTGCACAAATTGGGCATGGACGTTGTAACGTCTTTTCTGACGGTTCATCTAAATACATTTGAATTTTATTTAGGTCATCAATTATATTATCATCGTTGGTTAGGGACATATATGCTTGTTAATTTTGAGCGAATGCGAAGGCGTGTTCTAGTTTTTGCCAGGTGGTTACGAAAAGCTTTAAGGAATGAATAATATCGTTCAATTTTAACTTTACTGTATGCGTGTGGAAATTCCTTTCAAGTGATCATTTTTTAAAATAATTTTATCAATATAGTCATTTAATAATTTTTAATTTCCAGTTAGGTTATTTATAATAGAAATTGTGTTGTTTAGTATTTAGGCTTTGTCGATAAGTTTGTTTTATGTCTGTCTTGGCTTTTGTGTAAGTTTTGAGATTTCTTGGTATCTTTCGCCATTTTTGACATCTAAGCTACTAAACAAACTATTCCGTCAATGAGTTCGTATTTTGTTAATATGTGTTTGTTTTCTGGAAATATTTGTTTTGTAAGTTTTTAATGTATTCTTATCGAAACACACTTATTTTTAGACAGCCTAACGGATAGACAATAACAAAGAAGAGATGATGATAGTTGGTCTCACAGTATCCCCATAAATAAAGGATACGAAGTTGAAACTATATTTTTAAATTAATTTTGTTGTTTAGTGTATTCTTATCGCAATCCACCTTTTTCTAGCGAAGACGATGTTCAGATATATGGGGTGATGTCTTAAAGTTTTTAGACATAATGAAAATGTGGGTGGCGCTTCCTGGTTTATTGGGAAGTGGGTAGGACTGTTAAATAATTAAAAACCAAAAATTATATCAGCAAAACAATTATCCAGCATCAGATATCAAGCCTACCCGACGTAACTATATTATACATTATGAAGCCGGTTACACTAGCAGATTGTTAGCGATTCAAAAAAATATACATTCAGAAATGAACAAAATCAAGTGCTACAAGTGTACGTAGGTATTAAAATAACTTGTTAATCGACGAGCCCTTATGAATTTTCTTTTAAGTAAATTTTTAAATAATATTTTATCAATTAGGTTAGGATAAAATTTTATATACATAATTAAACAAATTAAATGAAAAAGGGAATTTATAATACCATACAATTCAAAAATAGTTTTATAAATCTCTAATTAATTACAAGACGTAGTGGCGTCCCAATAAAGTGTTAATATTCCTGGGCATACCTAAATACAGAAACAATTAACATAAGTAACCTATGAAAGTATGTATGAGGGTTGTCCTAAAAGTTGACGAACAAAATGATCGTTACAAGCAACCATGGTAATGTTCACTGTTTACACTTTTCATTTTAATTTTTCATTTTTTATAGTATTTTACATTTTTAATTAATTCATAATAAGAAACAATAATTTTAAAAACCAGTTTTAGATAATAAAAGACAAACACAATTTTATACATAAATCGTAAATTATTTTGAAATATATTCACCACTTATTATTTAAGTTTTATAAGGTGCATGAAATTTTCATAACTGTTAATTTTGTAGAAAACTCGAGATAACTCTAGTCAACTGCGAAACAACATTTCAGAACTGCTCTCTACAAATATATAGCGATAAATATTCAGCAATATGAGGGTGGATCAATAACTACTCGTTTATGAATGAAAACACAGGTTTTTTGCAAATTATTTTTTTAATTTTCCAACGTAATCCCCTTTGAGGTCTACACACTTTACCCAACATTTCTGCCATTTTTTTAAGTCTTACAAAATGTATGCAAAATACGGTTGTGTCTCGGTGATAACCTCCTCGTTTAAGCTGATTTTTCCCCCGAGCCAGGTTTTCATGTTGGGGAACAGAAAGAAGTCGCAGGGAGCCAGGTCGGGCGAGTACGGTGAATGCGGCAGTAATTCGTACCTCAATTCATGTAATTTGGTGGCGACAATTTCGGATGAATGTGCTGGTGCGTTATCGTGATGATATAAGACCTTTTTTTTTAGTTAAATGAGGCTTTAGCTCGTTCAATTTCTTATCAAATCGGTCCAAAAATTCTTTATACCACTACCCTGTTATCTTTCTTCATTTCTGCCAAATCCATGGGGATTGTTCCCTTCGAATCCCAAAAAATCGTGGCTATTATCTTTCCGGCCGACGGGACAGTCTTTGATTTCTTCGGAGTAGATTCAGCCGAAAAAATCCATTGTTTGGATTGTTGTTTGCTCTGAGGCGTATAATAATGTATCTAGGTTTCGTCGACGGTGAGACTCGACGCAAAACTCCTGCGAATTTTGCGTGAAGAGGTCCAAACGCTGCCTCAACAGTGAGAGCGTATGCGTTTGTTGTCCACCGTTAGTAATCGTGGCATCCACAGGGCCGACAGCTTTCTTATATTTAACTGAACATTTAAAATATTGATTGCCGTTCCGTACGACTTGGCTACGGCCTCTGCTCTTCGGGCACTTTAGTTCGGCGATCTGCCTGAATCATGTGGTGAACCTTTTCAACATAACCACGGTAACCATTTCTGCTGGGCCGCCAGGTCACTCCTCATCAAAAATAAATGTACGACCAAATTCGTTGAACCAATACCTTACGGTGGTCATAAATGGTGAAGGATCCCCGTAGACAGTAGACAACTTCATTTTTATTTCTTCGCATGTTTGTACATCCAAAAATCAATATTGTTCTTTTCCTATTTTATCGAAGAACACACAACCGGCTGCCAAATAAAAACTAATCTATGAATCATTTTAAAATTTAGTATTGTGTCGTTGAATGATGGCTGTATACGACGGTAATATTTACTTCTCTAAGTATCGCCACCTGTCTTCAAACTTGTGTACTAATTGATCCCGCCTCGTAATACACTACAAAGAACAAGATTTCGCCCTACATCATACAAAATTCATTAATAATGTAACCTCTCTGATAATATACATTCTCTCTAATAAATGTTTCAAAATTCTAATTGCATTGGAATCTTATTGACGTAATAAATAGATATAAGACTTTTTCCTTTTACTACTGACAAAATTTTATATCATAAGGCTTTAAATATGAGTATAGCTAGAAAATTATGCACATGCAAATCTTAAGATATTAGAGAGAAAATCGTATAATAAAATTACAATGGATCTCAGTCTTCTAAATATATTATAAAATATTTGAAATTTTATATTCATATCTACATATAGATGTAAATGAGTATAAACTTTATATATATAATTCAGATTAGGTATGTAGGTACTATATAATGGTTTAAGTGCAATGACAAATGATAGCATTCCAACATATGCATGAATAGTAATAAAACTTAATGATTATAAAGTTGTGCATTTGCATATATACAAAGAATTTTAGAAGAAAGTTGCAACTAAATTACATTGCCTGCTAAAATAGTCATTACTTGTTTTAAATTGAACACGGATTGTTATGTTTCAGAAATAAGGGTTTTTGATTCTGGGTAATATTCTAAATACACTTCTGTTTTCTACACCGAATGTTTTCCTTGTCTGTCATCTACGCGGTGTTATTAGTACGCATGCTGATTATTTATCTTTAAAGAAGTACTTGTTTGGTTTAGTGGCATTTATGTTGCTTGTAATGATTTTACTGTCTCTGATCTATTTATGGCATTTTGTAACGCATAGTATAAGTTGGTGTAAAAATTGTAATATAATTAAATTCTCATTAGGCAACGTTTACGTCGCGCACAGTACAAATATGCTTATAATGCAGCGATGACTTCGGTTTATATTGTTGGTACGAGCAAATACCTCAAACAAATATTTTAGACATTGTTAAACAATAAACTTGATTATTATTTTAAAGTACGCGGGGAGATTTTTATGTAATCTACCTAGCCACAAAAGAAAACAATTGGATGTGAATAAAAGTTTTATTTTCTACGTAATCCCTATTAATAGTTATACATCTATTTCAACATTTCTGTAAAAACGAAATACCTTCTAAAAAATTCTTTAGGCAACTGTCCAAAAACTGATTTATAGTATCATAATCGCACAGTGCTAAATTAGGATTGTAGGGTAGATGTCTTATCTCTACAAAGCCACAATCATTGCATAATTATCAGATGATGGTTGTTTAGTCTTTTGAGCAGTATAGCAGTTTTTAACATCTTAATTGTTTTTTGTTTACATCTCCAATAATTGTTGTGCATTTTTGGAAATATTTCACAAATAAAATTAGTCTATTGTTCAATGAAAACTGTATTTTTCAGAGGAAGATCGGATTCTTGCCTGTTTTAGTGGTGAACACCACTTATGAATTCATTGCATAGATTCTTGTTCTGTAGGTGGGTCCCAGCGATATACCCTGTCTTCATCATTAACTAAAACTGCAAAATTTTCTACCGAAATTTCTCGTTTGCACAACCTTTTGGAATTCGTTATGCATAAATCATTATGCAAAATTCTAAAAGTTATTGATTTATTATCTCTGCTGCATTGGTCATTTAAGAAACCTTGAATCTGAGATCTATCAGCACTAAAACCTCTATCTCTTTGATATTTTCCTTCGCTCTTGCCTCTACGGGTCTTTCACACTTTGAGTCACCCTGTATGGATTTCCTACCCCATCGAAATTGCTTACATCAAAATTTAATTGCATAACATCATTGTAAACCATCTATGTATACATATATTGTCCTTTCAAGAATTTATTTCACTCCATTTTTCTCTTTAGTTAAAAGCTTTGTTACATTTCGATATTCGAGTTTTAAATCACTCATTTTCGCATACTTAAGGTTTAAACCTTGACAGAAATTATAAAACTAATTTGATTTTAAACAAAAGTGGTAAATAAAATGGCAGATTTGACTATTTATGAAAATAAAAATTTTTTTCTTTCGTAGCTAAGCAGATTTCATAAAAATCTTCTCTTGTAGTTTCAATTGAAGTTTTCAGACTGAAGACTTATACCATTTGGCTACCTAAAATAATGCTTTGATTGGTTATGCGAGTACAAAATTTTATATAACAACAATATTTTACTGTCAGTTTGACTTTTGCATTTTTCTGTAGCAAATTTTGTTCAGGTGTTATAAAATATAAAGTTATTGTGATCCCTTTGTTTGTTCAAAATGAACAATATTGAACATTAGTATCGTAGCTTAATAAAGTGCCACAAGAAATATCGTGATTAAGAACAAAAAAATTAAATTACAACGCAAAGATCAGAATGCACATGTAAAAATAGAGAACACTGTTAACCCAACTAGTTGTCTAAATGCCGGAGAATGGTCACGGGTGACAGTGAAACTTAAAATGAAAATCCGAATACTTCTGATGCACTATTGTCAACAAAATGTTTTATCAGTAAAAAACGACGTAGAAAAAGGAGTTAATAACGTAACTTATAATCTATTACAGGCGCCGGTTTCCGAGACCGCTTAACACCTTGATTAATTAGGACAAACCAATTAATGGTGACGATAAGGTCCGACGATAAATTAATAACCAAACGTATAATTAATGTACTGTGCTGCAAGAAATCGAAATCGATTCAACCGAATCTCCATCGAAGAGTAGAGGTAACCTAGAACACTAAATGTCAATTTATCAATTTACATATATAAATGACTACCAGCGCGCCGCTGTATAAAGATATAAATCAGAGAAACATTTAATCTGTCAAAAAATAGCTAAAATTCATTCTATTTATACAAAAGTAATCATTGACTTACTCATTGTCAAAACAGTAGCTTATTTAGAGGTAATATTTGCTTAATAAGGGGTATCTTCAACCGCTATCATACTTAAAATACCTACTAATTCATTTAACTGTCAATTTTAATTTTTTTAGAACATAACAGCGCCTTATATAAATATTGAAAACTCTTTCGGCTAGTAATGGTAATCTTTTAAACTTTAAAAATTGATTAGTGCATTTTTAAGTTAATACAACCCTACTTAAAACCTTGATTGCCATAATTATATTTTAATATTTTAATATTTTATTTTTAATACTTTATCGACTTTTTTAAATAAATGTTTCTCTAATCATTTATAGTTATTTATTGGCTACTTAAATAATAAGGGCCGAGATAAAATTAAATATCCTCATGCAAAGCATGAATAAGAGGTTTTATTTGGCCTGGAGTAAATAGGTTATTATTATTACTATAAAAACATTGAGTTAGGTTTGATTATTTTGGAGTTTTATGTTAAAAACTGCTACGTTCGGTCAACTAAATCATTTATATAAACTTTGTTGTACATTGTTATGTACTAAAAGTCTTATTTTAATACTAACACTAGCAAAGAACTATAAACATAAAGCAGATAATTTGATAAATATTTAATACAATCTCCCATTTTTAGTTAGTTTAGAACTTGTACTTCGTTAAATGCGATTAGAGAAAGGATAGTATATTTTATTTGTACATAAAATGCGCCTTCAAGATATGTAGAACCCTGGCGTCCGCTTAGCGTCGCAGTATGAAAAATATGGATCGATTTCTGGTCGAAAATCTATAACTTTTTGTTTGCTTATTTAAATCTTCCACACTTTGCGTCAATTTAGTATAACAGAGAATAACTAAAATTATAATTAAAACAATTTTTTGGTTTAAACTGTGTAACTTTAATAAAAATTAAACGTTTCGAAAACTATTTGTTTTTTTTTCAATAAATTTACAACTCAAAATTGACAATTAATACAATTGATAAATAAAGGTAAGGCCAACTATTAATTATTTTAAAACAAGACGCCATGATCTA
>JAHWXV010042144.1:0-11795 GCA_024586415.1 Phrixothrix hirtus
CAAATATGAAAATGGAAATGTTTGTATGAATTAAGCAAAGATACATCATTTTGTTTCCATAGGTCTCTTAATTAGAAAACTTTTTATACACACGTTATATTTAGTTTTGTGTTTGTGTTTAGTGTTTAACTTCGGTCACAATAATGTTGACAAAAATGAATTATGAATAATTGTACGCTTCCAATGGTGCGAACATCGCCAATAATACCCACCACGTTGCATCAATACAACAGTTTAATAGAGTTCATTTTCGCTCTCTAAATTGTCAACATCACAATTGCCCTTCTCGTTCTTAAACTGTCGTTGTCGATCAATTACAATCAGTATTTGAACGCCTTAATAATCACTATTCAATGTAGAAGTAATAATACTTTGTGCAGCGCAGCCACCTGCGTATAAGTTTTCCAATACCTTAATTTCTTGCTTTTCTGCAACTAACAGCTGAAAAAAACAACAACTATGGTAAGCGCAAATTCTATTTATCTATTTCCGTATCGAAATGAGCTCATTTCGAAACCCATTTAGGTTTCATAATGGATTTCTTTTTAGCAAAGAATATATATTTTTAAAAGGCTGGTAACATTAGTAATTAACCATATTAAACTTCAAAATCAAATAGAAAATTGACAAAACTTTCATATTCAAATGTCAAAACTATCACTAAAATCGCTAAATCAATTATGTCAAAAAAGTGCGTTTTTTCCTAAATTTTTAGCAAGTAGATAAATTAGCATAAAGGAGTCATTTCATAAGACGATTTATCACACTCGTTCATTAGAAAACTTGCTTCTACGAGGCTCGTTTTCTCAACTTGAACTCGTGTGATAAAAACATGTCTTATAATACTTGTATTTTAACATACTATTGTCTCGCTAATTATTGAAATATTATTGGTTTTCACATGAAATATCGCAAAGCGCATTGCAGCGCTCGAAACCCCCAAAATTCAGTTATTTATTAACCTATGTATTTATATTTTGTTGAATTACTGTTTATTTATATTTATGTCTATCTTTGTCAATTATTTTAGATTCCCATAAGAATATCCAGAAACTACGCCCTGTGCATGGATTACAGTCCCATTAAAAATGTCGTAGTTGAAAACATTGTACGCGCGCATGTTATTAAATTGCTTCTAGCTATTTTAAAACATTGCAATTAATATTTAAATTTTATTTTGAAGCTTTAATGTATAATTGATATATTTTATTAAATAAAAGAAAATACAAAATTAAGTGTTTAGTAAAATTAAAATGTGACTCTATACTATTAACTAAGAAGATTCGCTTTTAGGAAGTAGGATCCTAAATCGTATGTTCGTATGCAAGTTCTTGTAACTAACAGCAGAGCGTAGATCTTTTGTGATTCTCACGTATCAAAACGCAAATGTTTCAAAAAGTGCTGTGTTCTAAAAGAACTTGGTGTACTCTTTCTCTTTTTAAAACGAAAAATTAATATGTGAATTAGTTTTTGTAGTCACTATTTATATATAATTATCTATTCCAACGCTTAACTGTTTTAATTTTATTTAATATTGACGGAAATTTAGCCAGTTTCAGAAGGCTGCATTTCCAGTATTGCAGTTTACATCTCAATTTCGGACATAAATTTAAAATTGGGTAATCAAAATAATTATTTATATCATTTAAGAAGAATAAATTTTCAAAATCTAAAAGTTTTCAGTTTCAGAAGGAGGAATAATTTTCGCTTCAAAAGGAGAATTTGTTTTTTGCATTTTATAACAACAAGGTTTAAATAATAAATAGGCCGTCAAAAGCACAATAAAATTAGACGTGTAAATTTAACTTTGGTAGCATAGTTGAAGAATCCCAGTTGAGTTAGATATATTAATAATGCAATGTAATGTATTATTATATAAGGGAATTTTACCTAGCAACAAGATGAAAGTACAATTCCTGAATTTTACAATAAACTTTTTGATGGGAAATTCTTAAATACCCAATGGCTAAATAAATTTCTACTTAATTTTTAGTAATTGGATTAAAACAGTAAAAATGGACTTACGAGAATGTATTCATTTTAAAATGGTACACTCAAGTTCATTGGAAATGTACCACTAATTTTATGGTAGAGTAAAATTTGGACATAGACCTTGTTATAATAATTACATTATTCATTATTTTATTTTAAATGATGGTAAATGAAATAGTATACAGACCTAGCCGAAAGTATCATTTTTCTTGAGAGAGGAAAATAAAATTTTGATTACTTATTTTCGTTCGAAAAATGTCGAATTTTTCAACGGATTGCTTTATGTTTGCATACTATTCATCCTTGGACGAAAAGCAATTGCGAACGTGCGGAAATGCACGAATTAAACTTTCATTAAGCGCAAAAGTCGACAAGAAACCCAATATGCATCTCGGATAAAAGCGACAGCCATACATAAAATTAGATTAGTAATGTACGAGGCGCGTTCGGAAATTAAGCTTCGTTATTGCGTCATTGTTACATCGGCGCATTCTGCGACTCAGCACATTTCAAGTTGTGTAAGTGGGAGTATCGCACTGCCACGAATATTTAATTGAAACCTTTTAAAATAAGTGCTGCAATAGAAAATTCTGCTAAATGCATGGTGTGAAGATTTATTTGAGCAAAAAACCTTTCAGCAGCAGACATTAATCGTGAATGCTATGAGTGAAGATGTCCGTTAGTGGGTCCGATTTTTTTAAATGTAGGAACAAACATTCATAATGAAGAGCGGAGTCTTAAGTCTTGCAAAGAAAACTGATAACCAAGTTTGTCAGAACAGTCGGGAACTTTCTGAACGATTCCCGCAAAATTTAGACTGCTGGAAGAGTTATGTCGGTGGATACCGAAACTACTTATTGATGTCAACAAAATCAAACGAATGGGATCTGTTCTGGACTCTCTTTCACGGTAAAATACGGAAGGAGAAAAATTTTTGAACGCAATTGTGACCGGCGACGAAACTTGAGTAACCTATGTGAACGCTGTAACAATGACATGAGGTCAAACCGCTTTACCAACTAAACTGAAGCAAGCCCGTCAAACTTTGTCAGCGAGGAAGGTTATGGTCGCATTTTTTTAGGATGCTAAGAAGATTTTGCTTGTCGAATTTATGAAGCACAGTACAGCGATCACTTTTGAAATCTATTGTGAGAGTTTAAAAAAATTTAGACGAGCCATTATTAAACAAACATCGTGGTATGCTGACTAACCCAAAACCCTTTGAACCAACTCAAATGGGATGTTTTCGACCACCCCTCCTATAGATATGGCTGCTCGAAGTGTTTTTCATCTGTTTTACTTACATGAAGAATTTCAAAATGCTGTGACAGGTCGGTTACGTTCCCAGACGGCTAAGCTTTATTAAGAAAGAATTCGAACAATGGTGAAACGCCATGATAAGTGCTTAAACTTATACAGTGGCTATGTTATAAAGTAGTGGAACGTTGTAGTTTTATTATGTAAGTTATAAAATAATTATGTCTACGTCACTTTTTTGCTCTATCATTAGTTATCAGTTTCGTGGATAAGGACATCTTTAGGCTAAGAAGATTTTGTGTACATTTTAACCTGAAAATGTGGTAATTCACGAAACTTTTAAGAAGAAACAAACATTTTTAATTTAATACATTATTAATATCCTTAATTTAAACGAGGGTTCTTCAATTATGCTTAGTATTGTGGACGAAAATTGTCGATTTTGATATTTCTTAATACAATGTGTAATGTTTAAACATTGTTCTCATAGAAAGGAATGTAGAAAACAATATTTCGCGTTGAAGAGAAAATTCTTGCTAGCTCTAAACTTGAGAAGTTTTTGATTGCGAAAATTTACATTGCTTGGGTGATATATAAAAAATAATTTCCAATATCCTAATTTTAAATTTATGGCCGTAATATTAAATCCGTTTCATAAGATGTTTTAGAATGAGTGTGATAGAAACATGTCTTACAAACCTTGTTTTTAATATACTATTTAAGTAATCTAACTTTTAATTATTTAATTTGTTGAAAATATAGTTTTGGTATTTGAAATTTAAATTTCCATATTGTTTTTTTAATATGCTGTGTATATCTTTATGCGTTATTGTTCAATTAAATCAGTGCGCTTTCGATACTTTAACATATTGCCGAATCTCTCATTTGTGAAAATAAAACGAATACAGTCAAAGTTTTTGTAGTAAGGTACATTTTATAATACGAATAACTATACTTTATACATTTCTTTGAAATACAATGTTAACAGTGTCTTTTATGGCTCAATCTGGTTAATAGCCTTTGCAGCTTTACTGTATCTGTATATACTTATGGCCGTATGTAATTTTGTGATACTTCAATTTTGATAAGTTAGTACTTGGCCAATGTATGCTTTTTATTGTTATATGTATTTATTAATTATAGTATTTTGCAAAAGGGGAAATGGTTTCTGCCTCATAAATATTTATCTCACATAGTTCTTCTTTCTATTGGTATTAAACTATTGATTAATTATTCTAATTAACCTGGAGTTGATCCCCAGGATACCAGGTTAAGGTAGATATCTTAAAGAAATCTATCCTGGTAGCATCCTGTTAGTTGAATGCAACTTTTATTTTAGTGAGTACTGCATCACAATAATTTTTCAATATGCATTATACTTCAGGAGGATTATGATAATCTGTCCTCATTATTGTTTCTTCGATGGAACACATTTAACGTACAGTTTAAATAATAAAACTGTGCGAAATATGAACAGTTTATAGGCGACGAATGCACGATGAATGTTATTAGTTACATGGCAGAAATTGACGGCGAGAAAATATTTACTTTTATTTGTATGTAACTTCGGAACCATTCAAACTATATGAATAACTTTCCGGGAGGGATATACAAGGTGTCCGGAAAAGAAAAAGCATTATTAAGCACACGTGAACACAAATCTGTAAAAATGTTTAATCTAATCGGAAAAAATATTTCGCATAAAAATATATCATGCATACAAGCCTGTATATGATTTACTATGAAACATAATTAAAAACGTAAATGACATTTTATTTCTGTTTAAAAAATATCGCATTACATTTATTATTAATGTACTTTTTCGACTGTGAGGTCGTCAGCTGTTGATTTGGTACATCAAGTGAACGACAATTAAACTATATAATTACCAGTCCAGCAACAAAGTTTTGAATAAAAGTATCTAATGTCTGTGAGAAATTTACTTCAATGTATATAATCAGATACTCAATTATTACCTCAAATAAAATAAGCTTAAAATTGAATTAAATAAAACAAAACCTTTGTCTAGCGTTAGGTGTTATTTTACATTTACTAAAATCCGAAATACGAAAACCATTATTAATACGAGACCAACACAATGGTAGGTAAGCTAAATTTAACTAGATATTGAAAAAGCAACTCTATGGCAAATGGACAGTAGATACGCAGGTGCAACAACCGTATTTGTAGCTTAGACACAGTAATCAACATCATTCTCTAATGTGCATTCAAAAAATGTGTTATAACGCGGTTTGGGTACTCGTGGGGCTGGAAGATGATACCTAAAATTTTAGGACTTTTTAAACATGCACCATACCTAAAAGTTGCGAACATACTATCATTTGTTCAAAGTAAGTTTAGCTGGGGTGAGGAGTTGTTATTGTATGCAAATGAACCTACGGAAAATATTTAAATTTTATTTCTGAGCCGCAGTTTAAGCGCATTCTACATTTCACTCTAATGAACGCGTGGTAATCATCACCATCAAGCTAATGAACTACACCGTTGAAAGTGTAGTTGTATTATGCTTGAGACGTCTACTCGTGCAGTACAGTGAGTGTCTACGTTACAGCTTCCCTTGCCGAATCGAGGCAAGTGCGCGCTTCGGTTGGACGCGTTTCTTCATTCTTTAATTGTTTAATTTTTGTATAGGTATTTTAATATATATATATTAATTACGGGCAGCATTCAAATTAATTTATACTATCAATATTTTTGATCAATGTTCTGGATGTACAACTTTAGCGCTTTCTTTGTAAAAATGAATCTACAATTTGTTTTACTTATATTTCCGGATTAACTTTAATGGTCCTTAAAATTGTCTTCTGTTGTTCCTCCTTTTTTAATTAATATTTTTCATGAAGTAGATTGCTTGAGTTTAAGTTTAAAAACCTTATTATAATGTTTATGTAATGGCGCAAATGCGTTTATAATGTTTTTGAATGCGGCGTAAAATAAGATCGCCGTTTTATGCCTACATGAATTATTTATGTGACATTCTGTATACGTTTAAAGTAGACGAAGCAATACCAATAGAATACAACTACGAACAAACAACAAATATCTTAGACTTAGAGTTAGTTTGTATTGAATTGGCATTGTCTACTTACAATAATTTATTTTTATGTTTACTGTAGCTTGAAAATAATTCTAAATTGAACTTCAACCACATTAAACGTTTACGAGTTTAAAAACATTCGATTTGGACAAACTTCTTAATTCGCATTGGAAAACCGCTACAGACAGGGTTTTTCTATCGATTGGAGTCTAAAACTTGAAAATATCAAACTATAATGTCTTCATTCAGCAAATAGTGTATAATTTTATACGAAATTCAAAAGAAAACAGTTTAACATGCTCGAGATAGTCAGTCTTCAACAAATGAAACGATAATTTACATTGACTGACTAAAATTGCGTCAAATTTATAGTTTTCAATAAAATGATTCAAACAGATTAACACGACTTCACCAGTCGCAAATTTGCTTTGAGACAAGAAAAAGTTTCGAGAAAAAAAGGCAGTGACGAGCATCCAAACTAGTAACGTGTAAATCAATGCATATCATAATTTAGAAGTTTAAAAGACAAATAGGGGCAAAATGCAACCCTTTTTTCGATACGCTGAATAGTAATCGCATCCCGTAAATTAAGTGAGATTGCGAAAGTTATAAAAATTGAATTGTGTTTATACCTTGCTTAGCTACGGCTATTCCTACTATAGCGAATTTAGCGCTACATCTAATTAATGTAATTTTAAAACAGTAGTCTTACCTTAGGATGACAAATTTGAATATTGGTCCGGCTAAACCTTTAATTATTGCAGATGCGTTTAAGTGGCACCGACCATGAAGAACAATACCATTCACCTATACAAAATATAATAACTTTTATTAGTTTAATTTTTAGGTTAAAAATACACTAATGTTGAAGATGAACATTATAGAGCAAAAATTAACACAAATCAGGAATGGTATGTGTAATATTGAAAAACGGACACTTGATTTTTATAGACAATTTATAACAGGGTGTCCTAAAAATGTCCGGCAATGCGAACACTGTGGATAGTTTATTAATGTAGAACAAAATTTTGTTATGATTTTGTTTCAAAAACTATATAACGTAGCATGGCGCTTGATATATGGCCGCGCACTGAGTTCCTCCATCTACTGGTTTGCTATAGACACCATTACGCGACTAGTAGTGTTACTTTATATTCTTCTTAACGTCTAAAACCATTGAAAACCCCCAGATTGTGAAATACGGGCTGTATTTCGTTGATTCAATACAAGAGACGTAAAAGCGGACAAAATTCATCGACAGACTAGTGAAATGAGAAAAAGGGCCAGGGCATTTAATGAAGGTCGTACAAGTGTTCAGGATGAGGCATGAAGTGCTTCATCATGATTAATTATAATCTTAATTTTTGTTTAAAATTATAAAACTTTAAATTAACAAAATCCTTTTTATTTAAAATTAATTTCAAATTAAAACGAAAAAAAAAACTTTTAATGTACCTAAAAATCTTAACATTTTTGGGAATACTTCTAAACTGAGTTATATACAGGGTGATGCGAAAAATAAAATATTTAACAATTAACAATAAATAAGCTAATTGATAATATTTTAAATTTCAGAGGATATGTACTAATTAAGACCGCGATCAAAATTTATACTAACTCTTGGGGTCTTGACAAAAGGAACCCCGGGACAAATTAACAAAAGACATAGGGAACTTCTTCTAGATATTTCGAGAACAGTTCCATATTTTGAGCGGCAATCCGGAGTAGTGGCGACCTCTTTCTCTTTCCATACCCCGATTTCTAGTAGAGCGCTGATTGTGCTGGTGTAAATCTTAGGGACCCCCCTCCTTAACTGAGTTAGTGGCCACCAGTACTGTTGTTGCGGCGTAAAGCCAAAAGCGCTCGTGATAATGGGATGACTTGTAGTATTCCCTTCAAATCTTATAAAAATATTTTCCAGGTGTCCAAATTATTCTTTGTGCACCCAAATCAGTAACTGCAAGATCAAAGGATACCTTCATGTAATCGATAGATTGGGTAAATAGCTTTTTTAATCAAGGAAAAATATTGAAGGAAAACCCTCCAAGTACAGACATTGGGCTTTTCTGATTTTACCGTTTGATCTACCACACATACGAAGGGGTGTCCAAAAAGAACCGGAATTGTCCTTCATGGAATTGGTTTATTACATTTTGGGTACATATTTATTAGTAGCCTTTAAAGTAGCCTTCATTTTATGCGATACACTTGTTCCATCGACTTTCCCACTGCCGGAAACATTTTTTAATGCCTCAACTGGGATAATGTTTAAGGCCTGCAGCGAATTTTCCTTCACGTTTTTCACATGAACTTCTTCTTCATTTTTGAGAATAAGAAAAAATTATACGGAGCAAGATCAGGTGTATAGGATGGGCGTGGAACAACGACAATGTTGTTTTCTCTCAAAGACTGTTGAACAAGGAGAGCAGTGTAAAGCAGCCAATCACCATTCTCCCATAAGTCTAGGCGCATTCGTCCCACATTTTGTAATCGATCCTTCAAATCACGAGACAGATTCACTCGATTACTCTTTTCGTTTCAGTAAGTAACCATAGCCTCAATTTCACGGAAATGCGTTTCATGTTCAATGCTTCAGTTAAAATCCGCTGCCATGTACTCCACGTCACAGACGTCAACTCTGAAATCTCTTTAAATTTTCGCCGACGATCTTTCGTTTTACCTAGCGTGTCTTCTGTGAATATCTCTTTTACCAGTATTACGATCACAGCGGCAGTTTCTCCTAAAACGAAACAAAACTTTACATACACTGTTTGTTCTTTATGATTTACCGTAGTAAAAATCGAAGAACGCGTTTGCAAGGATAAGGAAAGAACAGTACTGCACAGTGTCCGGTATTTAAAAGATAATACGCTAGGTTAACTGACGCGAAATTGTGCAGGTTTCCTACAACTGGCAATAAAACTCGCAATTACGTCGCGCGTGCGTAGAACAAAAGCTTTCCGGTGGTTATGGGTTCCCCGTCGTAAAATGATTAGTGTAATAACAACTGCAGTGTTGAATTGGTCGTTAAACATTTTTTTTGGAATTTTTGCAACAAAAATTTATCAAATTTGAAATGTTGCTCTTTGCAACAAAATTTTGACAATAAAATAAATTTTTACAATGACTATAGAAGCAACTAGTAACGTTCTAATGTGATTCGATGAAAGTTACGTTACTTGGACATCAAGTTCACTATGATTTTAAAAACTGTGGCTTAAATTTTATAAAATAGGTTGTATACTACATTTTTAAAATTGATGTAACATGTAAAGGAGTCATTCAAGGACCTATGGCTCTCAGAATACACCTTTAATGCTTGAGCACATATTACATAAAAAGCAATAAAATATTAAAAATTTCGAAGAAGAATGTTTGAATGGTTTAAACAAATTACCAAATGTTTAATGAGATAAGAGTGCGAGAGTTGTTCGGAAAGTTCTCGGCCTGACAAAGAAGACACTAGATTTTTAAGATTTTTATTTTTATTTTTCAACATAGTCACCTCGCAATTCAATACATTTAGACCAGCGCTATCCAACTTTTCAATACCGCCGAACTCAGCAAAATACGCAGTTGTCGCAGATTTGAATTCATCATTTGACGTGAACCTTTGTACAGCGAGCTATTTCTTCCGGTTTGGGAAAAGAAAGTGAGCACTAGGAGCCAAATACAACGAATACGGTGCATGGGAAAGCTCTTCGAAGCCTAGGTAATGAAGATTCGCAGCAACAACCCGAGACGTGTGTGCAGGCGCATTATGTGGTAAAAAAAGTGCTTCCTGTTTGGCTAGATGTGAACATTTAGCCTGAATAGCGTTTTTCAAAGTAGTAGCCCCGGTGATAGTACTGCCTGTTTATAAGCACCACACCACGAGAATCCCAGAAAACAGTGGCCATGGCTTTATTCACAGATGGAACCGTTTTCGCCTTCTTTGGCGCATTTTTACTTGGTCCCACTCACTGTTTAGACTGCTGCTTTGTCTCTGGGGTATAATGAGGAATTCATGTTTCATCTACTGTTATAAAACGTCGAAAAAACCTAGTAGAATCGCAGTTAAATAAGTTTAAACTATCTTATAACGTGTTCATTCGCATACGTTTTTGATCGACTGTGGACAAACTCGGTACTTATCTAGCGGAAAGCTTTTTCATGCTCAGAAAGGTGGTAAACGCGGTTTATTGATATGTTTCCAATGTCAGGAAGGTCGCGTGGCTTTAATTAGCGATCATCTAACATGCATTGTGGATTTTTGTGACAGTTTCATTGGACGCAGCGGTTTTTTGGTGTCCCGAGTGGTTTATTTTAGATTCTGCGGCCCACTTTTTTACCATCGAAAATGAAGGAGAAGAATCCTTTAAAGTGGCATCTAATTCTTTTTTATGTCTATCGGGGTTAAACCCTTCACAATTCGCATTTCAATTATTTCAATTTTGCACACTTTCATAACTTCTTGCCTTCACTAACTCGTCAAACATGAACAACTGAATGCATGTGCCTGACACTTTGCAGCGCGACATCTGACGGATATTAGTTGAGAAATATCATGGGCATATGGTTCTACTTGCGCCATCTTTGAGTCAGGCGGAGAAGATCTCGAACAGCCCTCGTATATGATGCGTTAGAGAAGGAACGGTTCAACAACTATAAAAGAGAGGTAAAAGCGCTCTTCATGCATTCAATTCAGTACCGGTATATTGAAATATCCAATACATCAGGACCGTTTAGTGTCGATCGTATTAGACGACCCATAGTACTCAATACCGTGGACCATTTCTAACTCTCTAGCTGAGCTCTGATGTAGACAATTGACATCAAATATGAACACCTAATTTAATTGATAAACACGTACGCTTCTCCAAAATATATATTTCCTAGGCACTTAGATCATTTTCTTCAGTCCTATGCGTTATATGGCGTGAACCAAGCCTATACGAATTAGATAATTTCAAGAGTTGTGCTGAATTGCGCTAGGTTTGTGTTAAATTAAGCTCGAATATTTTAACCCTAATACGAAAAATTCATGAAAAAATCGAAAAAAAAAACATATTTTAGGCCAGCCCCCCATTTTCATATTTCACAATTTTCTTAATTGTGATAAGTTGTGCTTACATTGTGCTGAAGTAGTATTTCGAAAAAATAATTACAGAAAAGTACGCTCAAAAATCATTTTCGATGATATAGGATTGAAGTACGTTTAAATTAACATCAGCCATCCGAATGTCATATAATTATATATCTGAGTTCTGCTAGCGCCGTAAAACTCAGCACAATCGTCAATTTCGCCAGTACAACTATATAAAGGGCACTTTACTCTTGAGTGTGGCCGTTGGCAACGGCATTCTATATTTAAATTTCGCTGTTCTGATGATACGTGTCAGCTCTCGTTGGTTTTTTTGTGTCAAATCATCTAATTTATGTAAATTTTATTGTTAACTATCGCTAATTCTTTTTGTAAATTATCTAAATTCAGTAACATCAATATGCG
>JAHWXV010042171.1:0-12637 GCA_024586415.1 Phrixothrix hirtus
CGTATTTATTTAATTTTAGGTTATAAACAGTGTTGGTTTAAATATTTAAATATGTTTTGGATTAGACATGGAAAATTTAATTGGACAGCAATATATGTACAACTGTGTTGTTTATACCATTGTAGATACCGCTAAAATTCATAACAAATCATTAAAACGCAATAATTAGGTTAAGTAGATTGTGCGCGGCAAAAATTGTATTTGAATGAATATTTTTAGTTTATTTTAGTACGAATTGTTACCTAGCGATAACTATACTTGATCCATTCCCGATGCGATCTTAAATTCGTATCCCAAACGCAACCAATGTTTGTCAAGTAGTATCAATTTGGCATCATGTCGTTTTGTATAATAAAGCTAGTTGTGCAAATGTTGCAAAATGGATAAAACTGAAACGCGCGCTATTATCAAATATTTTGTAAAAACAGGTTGGCAGGGAACAGAAATTCATAAAGATATGCAGAATATTTTAGGAGACACTCCTCCATCATTGGCGACTGTGCATAAGTGGGTGACGAAATTTAAACATAGTTGTGAGAGGCTAGAAAACGACCCTTACACAATAAAGTTATGCAGGATCGTCTACTAAAGGTCCGAAAAATTGCTAAGAATGTAGGCATCTCAGACGAAAGAACATTTCATAACCTATTTGTAGAATTAGGGATGAAAAAGATTTCCGCAGGATGGGTGCCGCGCATATTGACAATGGATCAAAATCTTCACAGAATGACAATTTGTCAAGAGAATCTAGACCATTTTAACTCAAATAAAACCGATTTCGTCCGACGATTTGTTACCTTATATGAAACTTGTGTCCACTATTTTACAACAATCAAAACAATAGGGGTTCTCCACCTTCAAACGAGGCAATGTCCGTGAAATCAGTAGAAAAATTTATGGCGCCAGTCTTTTGGGATACCAAGGGAATATTACTAATCGACTATCTTTCCAAGGGGCAAACAATAAACGGTGATATTACGCTAAACTTCTAGAGCAATTGGATAAAAAAATTCATGAAGAAAGGCCTGGCTTGCGTAAGAAGAAAACCATTTTCCATCATGTCAATGCGCGCCCTCAAGTTTGGTAGCAATGGGGAAATTGAATGAACTGAAGTACGATCTGTTACAAAACTCACCTTATTCGCCTGATTTGGATCCATCTAACTTCCATCTATTCTCATGATTATAAATTTTCCTCGAGGGACAAAGATTTTCCACAGGCGGAGAAGTAAAAGCAGCTGTTGACAATTATTTTAGAGGACTTGAAGAATTGAACTTTCGCGATAGCATAATGGCTTTGGAATATCGTTGGATGAGGTGCATTCAATTTAAAGTATATTATATAGAAAAATAAAACGTATCTCGAAAACAAATTTTCTAATTTTTCTTTCCATTTCGCGATGTTTTCAAAGCAACCTCGTATATATGTATAGCAATCGATAAAAGCCAATAAGTTACGCGAAAATAAAAGTTTGAAACAATTGGTCACATTTAACGGAACTACTAATAATAACGTTAGTAATTGAAATTAGTGTAACGTTAAGATGTACACATTAACAAATATATTTTAGAAATTAATACATTTTTTATCGTTTGCTTTACCAACAAACACACTTAGGTTCTTACCATGGTGGAATAAAATCTGAGATAAGAGTAACTTTGTAGAAGATTCCGGAACATTCCAGAAAGTGCCATAGCACTAAAATAAATTATGTAGTTACGAATTGCTTGGGATTCTCTCCAATTTCTCGTAGTCGATCCTTAAACGGGCATACTAGACGTGTTATAGATTATAGATGTTTATCTCAATATTACTGCGTAGTGGTGCCTTATTTAATTGATTTACTATCAATGTTGTGTCAGAGAACGGTATGTATATTTATCCAGAGGGCAACGGTCACACAATAACAGTATTCGGTAGCTATGTTCTCGGGGGCTTGAGATTTTATTGCCACTTCTAGCTTTTACCTGAAGGTTTAACTGAGGTACTTAGAACACTTTTGTATTTCTCAAACAAATACGACAATGTCAATTTAAAAATAAACATATTTAAATAGGTTAATAATTTGAAAGTTAATTATACAACAAAGAAAAATAAAAGCAATAAATAAAGTTAATGTTAAATCTGGTTTAAAATATTAAGTTACTATCGATGCGATCAATTTCTATAAAGTTTATAAATATTGAATTAATTTTGTTAACACTTAACCTACTATGAACTAAATTATTTATGTATAGCTTAAATAAACGTTTTCTATTTGCATTTATTGAAGCTTTGAATTGAAAATAAATACTTACGACCTTTGTTTAAGCAAACTTAATTGTTTTTTAAACTTAACTGGTTTACTAATTAAACAGGCGCGGTGCGCGTTCCCGGCAAATGATAAATGTTCGAGAACTAACATGTTCGTTGTCTTCTGGCTGATTTTGTCAGGTGATTCGGATGTCCACCCTGAATTTCTTACAATACTTGGGGTAGCATTATTAACTTCTTTGAATTACATAGTTGAATGAATTCCCCAACTCGTCGTGTTTCTATTGTAATTACTTTACTGCAACATATTTGCCGGGACGTTACTGATGAACTCGTTTATTGATCAATGTACTATAAACATTTATGGTAGCTCAGGCAAAGACCTGGTTTTTACTTGAGTACCAGTTTATATAGCTTTCTGGAATTCTCATTGTCCAATGGGATTGTTGGGTATTTGAATTTCAGCCAATGTCTTTGAACAAAAGCTTGTTTCTAGATTCTCACGTAGACCGTTTTAAATTTATATGTACATGTCTTTTTGCGAATTTCTGGTCTTGTTATTTTGCATGTCTTTGCTGCAAGTTTACTAAATTTTTCGCTTCTTTAAATTATACTGTCTATGGCGATGGTCACGTAAATTATATTATCTGTCCATCTTTTGCTTTTAACAAATTTGCCTCTGCTCAGTAATTTTACAACTTATTCGAAGGGGTTAAAATTAAATTTATGTTTGGTTAAAACACATTATCGGTGTCTAAGAATTTTACATACATTTTTATTTAATTCTTGGGCATGTTGATGTGAATTATAACTTTGATTATTGATGGCATCAACAATATCGTATTTACAACTGTGAAAAAGATTGTCTGGTATGGTTTGTAGAATGTTCACAGCGTCGCCACGTATAGCCGCTATTAAGGCAGTTACCTTTTCTTCAGTGGTCCATCTATACGATGTAGCGGCTGCCATAAATTATTTCTAATAATTGGCCCAAGGTAAATTCCCATCATACGGGTGTTTTCACGTGTGGCGTGGTATTTTCAGCAACAGGCAGGTAAAGAATCCCCTGTGAATTAACCTCTTCATGAGTAAGAGGGGTTATCTCCCTCTTAGGAACGATGACTTCTTTGTTTACGGTAACGAGCATAAACCTTTGATGTGGTTCATTATTTTGCAATGACATCTCCAATAAAATTTTGTCTTTTAATTTATTTTGACTTGAGGTGACCTCTTCTTGGTCTGCGTATAATTTCAATCGAATTCTGTAACGGCTAAATGATCTTATCACCAAAGTCTCGGCCACTGTAACTACCTCGCAACTAGGATGTGTTTATTTCTTGCTTCCGCTTCCGAAAAAGCACCAGCTGTGTTAAGTGCTACTCTTTCAAAAGGGCTACCTACATTACATTGCTTCAACGGTGCTTTTTATCTCCCCAATGACCATTTCTAGAAACGCACATTACATTTTAGGTACCACTCCTTGATGTCATCTTTGCAATTTATGTATTACAATCGTTTAGGTACCTTTTGTAGAGTTATTTTTAGTTGCATGTACTCCCATATACCCTATATACTCCCAGCAATTGTAATTCAACCTCAGCTACTATGCTTTGGAGCACCATAAAGCGCATTCATTTTTCTCTTCCATCATCATTTTCCAGAGTTCTTTTCAAATCGCGGTCCTGAACTGCAAGAAATCTCATTGAAACCAGTATTCTTTAACAATGGGATTAAATGAAGCCATTTATTCCTAACCTTATCCTTGACCTGAACAAATTCATATCTAAGTCACTTCCTTGATTTTGCTTGCCACTATCCGGTTTCGTCATTCATGGTTGCATTATTTATTTCAGTGCCAGAAAACCTTCTGGAATGTTCCTGAACTTTTCATAAAATTATTATTATCTTTAATTTTGTTACAATAGTATAGCGACTAGAGAGCGGGGAGTAGGTTATTACAAGTTTCGCATTTTTACTCAACGCCTCAATTTTTTGCATTGATAATCTCACACTAGGCAACATTGTGACAAATAAATTTCTTTAAAAGAACAAAGTTGCTTCTCAGCTACCCTATTTGACATCTGTTTATTTCCCATGTATTGACGTGAAAGCCAATAATATGCCAGCTAATTCCAGAAAGTATAGCGTTTTGGTACACAGTGTGCTAATAACAATGTAAATAAAGGGCATCCACCTGTAAATTACAGAGAATTAAAAGGATATAATCGAAACAACCTCTATACTGGAAGTCAAACTTACAGTTAGCCAAACCAGTTATTACCTTTTGTTTTACAGTACAAAGAGCAGTATTTAATTTGATCAGCTACACGTTAAGGCCTTATTTCAACACAGTTTGAAATATTAAGCTAAAAATTACTTTCGATTTTCTTTACTTCATTTTTTTATTATTTTTCTGATATTGTAGCCATTTCTACAAATATCACATAATGTAGTTATCAGTTTCATCGGTAGAAATTTAACTAAAAATAATTTTTAAATTTCTCTGTACAAATTTATACAAATCGTTCTTCTTATTATTAATACTACTTTATGTGCATTCGACGTTAAATGTTATTAACTAATTTTTGTGCTAAGTTTAAGCGCAACGATTTATTAATTGAATCTTGCACTAAGCTGAATTTTAAGTTTACAGCTTTATTTTACTATTTGAAGACAAAATTTGTTTAATTTAGAAAAATAAGCGTTAAACAAATAAGATATTGCGAATTACTTTAAAAAATTGCAATTATCTCTGACAGTAAATTTAAAAATGTATGAATATTTCATTAACAATTTGATTAAATATTTTTTAATTTAGATCATCTATATAGAGTATTAGTTTTTATTTAAATTTGGCACAAAAGGTTTTCGTGTTTTTGACATGAAAGTCGTTACATCATTCTCTTGGAATTCATATAAGTTCATTACTGTTAGTTATCTTAAAATAAGTTTAAAACAGTTTCTATTAATATCATTGCGCACTTAACCCCGATTTATACCTTCTTTTAACGACCAGAACAAAGTGAAACCAAATTACGTCAAACACACAATTCATCTTGATTGGTCTGACAATAATAAAGTTTTACAGGATATGTGCAAAGAGTGAGAAGCCGGAAAAACGCAGATTGCGATATTATTTAAAGCAAGAGTTTGCCAAGGGCACAAGTGCCGCTTTGCGCAACTTATCTCTTACAAACCGTAAGAAATTTTAAATTAATCGTATTTGGATTTACTGTTATTTGATTAAGTTAATATGGAATAAAAGGCATTCCTTCTTCAATGAACCTGTGCAAACACTGTTAAATAAATAGTAGCCGTCTATTCTAAATGCGCTCGTGAGACTTTTATCTAAGGCACCTTTTAAAAACTGGAAATTCATCGAATACTATTCTAACACCCAAGGAGTTATTTTGTCATACAAAGTTGTACTCGCTCGAATTGAAGCCCTCGCGGGCAACCGTCAGCGCAATTCCATTATTGGTCTTCCTGCAAGTTGATAAACAACACCTCGCTGTGAATTTTGATTAAATTAGATTATTCTAATTACGTGCGCAACATACAGTAATTTAATAACTTCTTTAAGTCATTAGCCATTAATTCTAAAATCTAGATTAAGATATTCATGGGCTTTGAGCCGCTTGTAAATAAATTTAATCTGATTATACTTATTTGATGTTTGGTCTAATTATTTATTCAATTTATTCAATATAATCTAGCTAATAATTTTCTAATTGTGTATATTTAAATGAGTTAAATTTTAAAGAAAACCAAATAATTGTTTACTTAATGATTCGTGATTAGTGGATCGTCCCCTGAAGTAATTTTTACAAATCAATTGGTTTAACCTTGTTTTTGTTTGTCTATTTAAACCAGCTAGGCAGCCTAATTGAACTTGTTTTATTTTTTTTACTATAAATCTTTTATTTAACGATGAACTTTATATACTCGTATATAGCAGTTTAACCATTTGTTCTTATTTAAATTTGTTTTTCATTTTAGTGTATATTTTATTACTTGAATTTGGCTAAACATTTCTGAATAATTTACACGCGTTGTCAGCTCTGGCTGCTTATTTAATAATATTGGGTAAATTAACCAATATTTAGTACCACGCACGTTAATGATTGATATAATTTTAGTTAAACTAGAATTTATTAAAATAATTCAGATATCCGTCTTATAAAACAAAATATAAAGCTAAATTAAAACTCTATTTGAATACACATCGTATTTTTACTTTTAAAATGTTGCAAAGCGATTTTAGTTAAAACTCCGTTAGTATTACGTCAGAAATTTCAGAAAATTGTGGGAATGAAAATAAAACCACGCGTCAAGAACAAGCAAGGTTGAAATCTGTGCGTTACAAAGTATAAAAGTTATACACACCAGAAATTAACGGAGATGATACCATTTAAAGCTTAATAAATAATTAACTGGGTTACAATTCAACATGTATAAAGATATTCTTTTCGGTGCCTGGTTGACGGGCATGATCTAATCGGGGGGAAAGACAGCAGCAGCAATACAGATACGCTTCTAAGGTAGTAAACAAGCATTGAGTGCTTGTTCAGGGGTATCTTCTTTATTTTTAGGGAAGTAATATGGTCCTTTATTAAATATATAAAGTTCCTGCCTGGCTTGCGACCTATAGGGAGTAAATCCAAGTAGTTTGGGATAAACCTTTTAATAGAGAAACGGCCAACTTCTGATATGTATCATCCTACCCACGTGGGTTATCTATCCTAAGAATTAAGAGTTAGAAGCGCTTCCCGAGTCTGGAGCGTCCTTTCACCTGCAGGTGAAAATTTCGATCATTTCACCGTTAAAAGACAGGGTGCTCGGCGACCTTGCTTTTGTCACAAATCTTTGCTGCAAAATTTAAGTTTTTTAATAGTAACAAATATTAATAAGGGACATTGGTTCGCGATTTATCTTATTCTCACTTCAAAGGAATTAAAGAAGAGCCTTTATAATTCTTTTGGAATCGAAACAAATGAGTTTTCCGTCGCATTAATTATCGAACGTTTTAAATGAACCTTTTGTTGTTAAATATAAAACTTTAGTTTAATACTTTTTAATCTTAACTTAGTTTAATCAAGAATTTGATTTTATGATAGCTTGTATACGGGGTGCCCTATTTTATGCTTGATCTCTATTGCTTATTTGCTTATTTGATGTTTATGCTTATAATTGTCGTCAAAACCATAATCTTTATCTTCTAAAGGGATTTTTAAATCCACCGTGATTGCAGTTTTGTAAGCAAACACAGACCTCGATTGCTTTGGCTAATGTAAAAGTTATTGTCCTAATTTTATTTAGAGATTAGCTACTTACCTTCGAATTTGAATCCTCTTTTTTTGCACAAGTGTAAATTGTAAATTTAAACAATATAGTGTGTTTTGTGCCCAACTAATCCTTTTATTTATTTTACACATCGTTTATTAGTTAATATTATCAACAGTCGGTGTGCACCCGATAAAAATTAATTTTGGTTCAGAATTTGTTATTTTGTAAAGTGTATGAGAAAGCATTTGTTTTACGTAAAATTTAAACGCTGATTACAGTCTAAATTGCCTTCAGCAATTTTAAAATAATTCATAACAAGTGCAGCATATTTTGAATTTTGTGCCAAGTTGATTCAACTTTAAATTATCATAGAAAATTCATTTCACTTTAGGTATACAAGGTGTATCAGTAATCTCGGTTCATATTTTGTTCAATAATGGTTAGATAAAGATATAGTTCAGTTATTCACAGGAAAGCGGGCTTCACTCCTGATTTTATAATTACGATTAGCATTTCGCCTCATACAGAGCGATCCTATATAAGTGAGAATTTTTAGCATTAGTACATTTCCTTTCAGTCTTAATCCAGTATCTGCAGTACCACTGGAGTGTCTGTCTCCACTTTTAAGGTAGGTCACTAACATCGTAATATACAGGGTGTTTCGCAAAAATCGCATAATTGCAGTTTTGACTTGAAAACAGTGGCGCCCACCTTTTACCGATTTTGACTTAGTTCTACAGTGTTTAGTCTCGCAAGTATCGACGAACGATACCTCGCTCCACTGTAGCTTTGCCGGCTGTGGCTAAACACTCCTGATTTCTCCCACATGCGTTATTGTCAATTTAGCCTATGACAAAGTAAACTCTGGTTTACCATTTAGGCCAATTTTTTTATTGCGAAATCGCTGATATAAAGATTAATCAGGAATAATATAAAAATATTAACTTATAGCACACCACGTAAATTGCAACTTGATTTCGGTGACCATTTCTAAACTATTCCGCCTAACTCTCAAATTAAATCGGTTGCAGGATCAAAGTCCAGAAACAAATAAGACGACCCCTCACCCCCGGTTTTTATTAAAACGGCCATTTTTCTATGTCTCTGCTTCCTTTAGCGATATTAATACCTTAACGCCTTTATGGCCTGTTTAATTGGGGCTAACATAACTTATAACAAAGTTCACCTGTATATATTCTAATTTTTTTAACAAAAATTATTAAAAGTTTTGCTATAAAATCTTTAACATTTAGTTCTCACTTAACTAGTATTTACAGCTTTTTCAAAAATTATTAGGACTACACCTTCATTATCGTTCAGAGTGAAATTGAGTGTACCGCGAGCAGTATTCACAAAAGTTTAAATTTGGCTTAAATTCACACTTTTGCAGTATATTATCACTGTAACAACTTCAACATGAAATAAATTATAATGATAAAAAAATTTTATCTCAAGAGGGTAACTTGAGTAAAAGATAATTTTTATAATGTGCTACATTAAAAACTAGAGTACTTCTGTTACATCTAGGCTGACATTGGAAATGTTAGTGTAATTCTACGTCGTTGGTCTTTTTTATTATAAAGTAATTAGCTACTATTTTTTTAAGATTTGCTAAACAGCAGTCATTTTATTTTATGAAATCGGTTTTCTTGCTGCTCAAGACTTTTTCAAGCGATTGTTTTTCATCTTTCATAAACTGATAAGAATTTAAGCTGTAGTTTACTCAAAACATAAATCGTTATTTTTAATGATCTAATTACTGATTCTCAAACTAAACAACTTGTCTACATCCTTATTATTGTTCATGCCTTTAAATATTGATTATGTTCTGGTTACCCTCATAGAGCAAAAGACTATGAAATATTGAACCGATGTAAATAGTAATCTGTTTTACGGTTTCATTGATAAATTGCACTAATGTGTTTACTACTTTAGTTATATTACAAATTGGTTGGACTAAATATTAAATTTTAGATCAATAAAACACAATACTGAAGGCAAAGATGCTGACCTTAATGTAATAAGTATTTCATAAAAGTTATATGAAGGTGACTTTTGTTTATTTCCTAAGTGCTGTATGACTGTAATCATTTAAGTTTAAAAGTGAATTTGTCCTTTCCAGTTTTGTGGTAAATAAAGACTGAAAATGTATATCGTAAAGATTCTACAAATCCCCATTACCGTTTTATATAAATCCGTTGAGATTTATGCTGCTCATTTTAAGATAGAAGTATTTCTTTTTTTTCTACTGCCTTTTTATGCAGCCGAAGCCGTTGAAGATTCGTGTCTAATTTTTTAAGGCGTCAATCCTAAAACAAACACTTTTATAACTATTGGACGTTTTTTATGTCGTAAATTGTCCTCGGATTTATGCTGTACTATAAAATTCAGTATTGTTTTATTTTATGTCAGCCTTCAATTTCAGACGATACAAGAATACATTACTTTTTCATGTGTTGAAATATGAATTTAAATTACCTTTATTTATACCCAAAGTGTTATCTGAACAAATCTATATCTATTTAACGCGTATATAATGAAGGCTGGTTGAATTAAGGGTGTCTAGGGTTGATCACAGCAATCATTTAATTAGAAGAACAAAATATACTAAGAAATTAGAAATTTTGTTGTTTCATTAAGATAAATTCTAGTAATGTTACCAATTATTGTGCCTTCAGAAGATAGAGTTGGGCAATAATCATACATAACGTAGTAACACTGTAAGTGCTATGTAATGTAATGTGAAAAGCTACATACTACTTACAATAATTTTACTAACAGAGTTTACTGTTTCTTATTTATAATTTAGTCTGAAACTATATTGTAATAATTTAAATAATATTCTGCAGAACTGAGCTTTAAAATAATCAAACTAATTCCCGCATTGGATCACTTAAAGTACGTTTTTCACTAATGTATTATATCTACAAAAAATCTTTTAAAAGTAAATGAAAATTATTTCAGTTTAAATCTCTTCGGCCTGCTTTCGTTTTCCAGATATTTAATGGAATCTAATTACACGCCAACTTTTGGAATACGAGCATGTAGTAAATGGTTTGCATTAATAATAAAGTTTTATTTAAACAAACAAAATAATTATTTATGATTTATTATACATAAAATATGCAGCCTTTAAACGTAACTGTATGAATTTCAGGAAAAACACTTAAATTAAAATTGTTAACGTAGTTTACAAGAATGAAATCAAATTTTCAATTAGACGAAATATTGTGCTATCTTTGCAGGTTTTATCCTTAATTGTACATCAATTGTGCCTCAGCGGGTACGCCACCATGTCACAGTAGACATCAACAGAAAGTCTTTCGTAAATAAAAGGTAGTGTCAATTGAAAATTTTTTTCTATCTATTACGGTTTTCGAATTATTAAAGAAAAACAAATTTTCACCCTAACTTTCAGGGTCGTTATCAGCCTTCAAATGACCTCGGTTGCCGATAAAAAAATAGTTATCAATTACTTTTGTTTGTTCTATATGTATACAAAATTTCATTGAAATCGGGAATTAACACTTGGAGATGTTCTTTGTTGGTAGTTTTTATGAAACTGCCTTAATACCTATAGTACATACAATTTAACATAGAGATCACGATGATAAGGGTGGCTTTACTTCTCAAAATTGGGCATAACATGTTTTTACCGCTTTGACTTAAGGAATTCACTTTTCGTTTTCTCTATAGTTAAAAAACAAAATTAAAAACAAAGCGGAGAAGCCGGGCTAATTTAATTTACAGAATTCAATTTGATGACTTACTAAAATTATATAGCACTTTTTATTATATAAAGGTTGTGTGATCCCAGAATTCATCTGTAATGCCTATTTCAGAAGAACTAAATTGATTCCTCTTATGTTGGCTGAACCAAGCATCATTCTTCAATCGTATTAATGAATATTTTACTTAAAACGGTAATGACACTAATGTCTCTACTTTGTAATGTTTTTTCTGTGATCCAGTCAGAAGCTGCTTTTTACTTTTTGTTATTTCATTATTTTTGCCATTAATTCCTCTTAGTTTATCTAGATAAAATTTTCCAATTATGCTACAACTTTAAAATGGCATTAGTCAAAATTGGCCGTTCATTGTGAAACATGGAATTGAAATTTTTATTGATCGAATTTAAAATGCCCAAAAGCAATTTACATAAAATTTAGATAAACGAAAGCTTTGTATTATAAATCAATTAAAACATTACAGCATAAAGTAATAGTTCACCAACCTGGAATATATTATATATAATTGTTAAATGTTGATAAAGTCACTTCCTTCACCTCCTCGGGGTGTCGGGTTCCTACGATCAGGTTGAATTTCTCAGTCCTATTCAGTTTATGGCCACACACTTAATTGTATTACAAGTTTATAAAATGAAACTATTTCAAGTTTATAACACTTCATTTTGTTAAAGTCAGATATTAATTGTTTGTTATGCATTTACTTGATAAACGTGTATTTTCGTCGTGATAGATTTTATCTTCGTAAAATTAAACAATCTTCCAATATTCATGAATCCTCCATTAAAATTTAAATATGGCAAAGTTTACTGTATTATAACGATTTCATTTCATTTTAAGTATTCCAGAATAGTTTTCACCTAATTGCCTTGTGATGTTCTGTTGATTGATTCTTGTAAATTTAAATTCAACTTATCACCTAGATGCACTATTGACTCTTTGCACAAGTTCAGGTAAAGTAATGATGTCGCTCACCGGCTGCAATAATGGCATAATTCAAAAAAATGCTTCATATGAGTTACGTTTTGCGTATTACTTGGCTATGTCTATTCTATCTTCTGACAAAACTGGTACAAACTGATCTTATATAAACAGTGTTACATGACAGTAGTGTCGTTATTGAGTTGACTATACACGGCTAGCACTGAGTAATGACGACCCTGAATGTCCCAAATAGGCACCCCAATTTACACTTTCATAGGTCGATATTCCAGTACAAAAACATATATACCTGAGTTTTCATATTTCCAGTTGTCAATAATTAAGTTGTAATATTTAAACTACTACGAGTATAATGAACTACTAGTAAAATTAATGTTATTTGAAAGCATAAATATTATATTAGTCAAGCA
>JAHWXV010042200.1:0-16448 GCA_024586415.1 Phrixothrix hirtus
ACATTTTCCGAGATTTATTAATATCATTAAAAATATGCAATATTTTTGTCCATGAGTTTAAATTTCTGACTTTAATAAATGTTTTGTTGCTCTAAAATTCGGGTGTTATCTTTCCGATATCTTTGTGTTTTTATTACAACTTAGTTAAGACAAGTTAGCCACTCATCGTTCTTAGGAGAACGACAACTACAGAAGTGACTAGAACTCTACCTTCTTCTTCTACTAACCGTCTCTCCATCTAATAAACTACCGTAGCGACCTTATTGGTTACCTGTTGGCAGTTTGGTTAATTTCTTTACTGAATTAAACTAATTTTATTTAACTTTAGCGTGATCTGTTTAAAGTAAATGGTAACCGATTTAATTTTTAAAAGTATTTGTTTACTTTCCTTGATATCTACCATCCATGTTTGCAGAACAATAGATTCTGCTGTTATTTCTATCTAAAAGTTTAATATAAATTTTTTCGGTATTTTATTTAGTTGTAAGGTTTCCATCAATCGACATATATTCCAAGAAATAATAAATGACAAAATTAATACTTATATTTTAAATAAAATATTAATATATAGAAATTACGCACTTTTACAGACAAGTAATAACTGCAAGAATATATATCTGCCATCATAAGCTAGTTGAGGGCGATACTTAAAAATTTAAAAACTACGTTCGTAGACTACTTGACGTCCGAAGTAACCCTAGCCTTTTAAAATGATTTTTAGTTTAATAAAAGTGCTTTAACAATATAGAACGTTAAATCTTTTCTAATTTTGACTTAAAAACCTGTGTAGATATTTTATTGACGCTGGTTGAAGCTTTTTTAACTTCAACTACGGTGCGTGAGTATGCAAATGCAGCTGGTACTATTGGTTCGCTTCCTATAGTTCTCATAATGCGTAACGATACGTGTGCTTTAGAACACCGGGATCGTTTCTAATTGAGTTTCACCCATGGTGCACTTCTCAGACATTATTTGCTCTATGCTTTCACAATTAATAAACTCGCTAAGAACTCTAATAGTAGTGAACTTTAATGGTTGAACTTCTATTTTTATATTGTTAGTGTTTGTATTTAGATCTGCTTTACCGTCTTAGTTACATTGCGAAGTAAAGTCTTCTTCTCGCTGATGACGCGATGTAGTTCTTTGATGTAATCACTGACATGGAAAAGACCTCGATTTTTGGCCGTCTCGTGTTTTCTTTAATAACCCCTACATAGATTTTCTTAACAAATCACATTTTTCGTGTCTTAAACCTATGCTTCTTCCTTATATAGTAATCAGACGTTGCATCTGGCCTTAGAATAGTTCCTCTTACATCGCCTCGACTTGAGGAAATCTTATATTGAAGTTGCGTCTTTTATACTGCTTGCTAGGTTTTTTCACTTTTATGATTTCAGAAACCCTTATTTACACTCCTTTCTTTGAATGCGGTTTATTATAGGACTTCGGGCACAGTTTATTTCACTTAGCTTCGCAAATGTGTTTGTTTCATTGTGACTCCGTCACACTTGCTCAAAGTTTTATGTACAAACCTACCCCCTTTTTGCATAGGTAAATGGTTTGTTTGAGAGCTTAAAGTACCGTTTTATAATACTTCATTCACAAGAATTTTATAAAAATAAAATAAGTAATCGTTTATTTGATTTGTTTAATGTTGAATCTTACGAAATTTAAATTAAATCACGTCTATTTTAATAATCCTATTTAGATTAAATCAATTACGATATTTAGTTTTCATATCCAACTATTTCTGAGAAAGCAATATATTAATCTACGAGTTGTAGATCACCACACCGGCTGTCGATCTTAATCTCAGGAAACCTAATCAGTGAACGTTAAAAGCAATAATTGCGCTAAAGTTTCTTGCTGCGTGCTTAAATTACACTTGCAATAGAAGCGCTACGATTCCGTATGAATACTTAATTACTAATTAGTAATACATAACAAGAGTGGCATAATTTACAACGATAAGTATGTCCAGATTTCTTTGAGATATAAACTGTCAAATATTGCAAAATATTCAACTTAATACAATATACATTACTAAGGTGTTTCGGTGCGTCGACCCTGAAGTGGCGATAAGTTACGCATTAAGTCATGAAAATGAGTATTAGTATTACATGTATGTAAATAGGTAACTGGCCATATCGGTTTCGCTAAGCGGAAGGGTACTTGGTCGCAGGTTTATATCGTCAGCTTTGTTTACTTTTGGGGAACCTAGGTGTCATTTTTAATTATTATCTCGGGCATACATGTATATCGTTTAAAATTGTAAGCGCTTTATTAACCACGGTAGCAGTTGTACATTTACCGGAGTTATACCTCCTTACTCAGTATAATAAAACCTTAGGGTATAGTTTGTGCTTTGTTTGTTATCGTAGTTTTTAATTACGAATTCAAATTAGATTCGAATAGCGTTTTAAAACATTTAGTTTTGAAGCGTCAAACTCATAGTATATCAATCGTATATTAATTATGACATACATCAAGTATGTAATTATACACGTAAGTCAGTGACCGTGCGTACTTGCCAACTAATATTGGACTCGTGAAACAGGGTTTATGTACTTCTTGCTGTGTTGTATTGTTATTACTGGAACAATCGTGGATTGGGACTTTTTTAAGGATAAGCTGAGCTTTTGTAAGTGTGTTGGTTTACACATGTCTTAAATAATTTCAGATATTCGTATCCTGTGGATCTGCGAGAGTATCTACTTACTTGCTTCTCGAAAGGAACGTCCATAAAATTACATGGAGCAGATCGGATGCATACTACTGGTTGCTAAAACTCCGAAATATATGTCAGATTCGGCAAAATCTGATCGTATGTAAGTTTTGACCAACTAACCTCGGAATAAGCGTCCTTAAGTTTGATTAGCTATGTAGACAAGACAAGCTAGATCATATAGCCTCGGAAGAAGTATTCATAGGCTATACGAGCTTTCGAAGGGAGCGCTCCTATAGTTTTATATGTCAGATTGATATGATATTACAGGTAAATTGATGTAATTAGGACAGAGAAAAGTTAAAGCTCTGAAGTCTTGTACCACTGCTTGCTGTTTTATTGTATAAATTAAGGAAGTTTCTCTGAATTATTCTAAGATGTACCCCTCTATAAAATTTGGTACATAAAGGTTTTACGACAGTGACATCTCCTAAGAATAGCATTTTACCTAGTTTTAAATTTTTTAGATTTCTATTCGACTTAAGTATGACTACTGGATGCTCATACATATCTCATAATTAATTTAATTTTTACTGTTTACATATCTGGTTTCACGGGTTCGTTCTATTTAGTGATACCTTGCCCCTTTGGTTTATCTACCGATTCTGGAAGTGCCTTATCTGCATTTTTTAATGAGAGTTTTATTCATTTTAAGTATATTTACAGTAAATTTCATGGAATGATTTTTATTTACAGTAATCTGTTAATTAATCATGGTTTAAGCAATATTTAGCAATTTGCCTATTTTATTACACATTAATTTTGTTCTTCGTTGTTTACGAACTGGGAATTATTAAGTTGCCCTGTTAGATATTTCTTATAATTTTTATACGTATAGTTTGAATATTAGAATAACTAACAATTCAATAATTCAGGAGTTGGTTACATCAGGTGCAAAGTTAAGAAGAAACTTCACTTATTAAATACTCATTTGTACAATCAACTTTAAATTATGATTTGCAAGCCCCTAAAACAAAATTGAAGGATATACTGAAATTTAGGCAAAACCTGGATTGAAAGTTTTGCTCCCTCCAGTACAATTGAGAAAGAAATAAGGAGTTGTTTAACAATTATTAAATTACACGTGAATTAATCCAAATCATGTAAAAATTCAACATCATAAAAATTAAATAAGTTTACAATTATTTCGTTTTTTTAAAAATTATCTGGATTAAATAGTGTATAATGCTGTTCTAGACCTAATACAAACAATTTCACTACTAATCTAAACCGTATAGGCTGGGAAATAATGAACTTTAAGTAGGTTGTATGCGCGTCTAAAATTCTTGCTACATCTGTGACTGATTTAGGAACACCCAATATATACACAAGCAAATTAATAACAAAATTAAATGGGTAAACTACCAATATCAATTTTGTATTTAAAATAATAGACAAGTATTTTACAGATTGCTTGCTACCAATTTTTTTATAATTCTTAACATTTGGAAAACCCCGGTTCACGCTCGTAAACACAATCTACAACATCATTTTTCTCACGGGAATGTGTGTGCTTCTATAAATAGACGGAAACCACCGACTCTCTGTCCCAGCAATCCCAAGGTGAAACGGCACAAAAATAGTCAGTTGAGATCAGCTTCTCAAGTGAAAGTATGTTATAGTGAAGTGTGACGTTATCGTTTAGTAAGGCCGCGTAAGAATTCATGAAAATACGAATTAGATCCTTTAACGACTACCAGACGCCGGAATCGTGTTGAATTAGGCAGATTAGCGCTTCATGCGAAATTGAGAAAATTGGGTCGAATTTTCATTATCCCCGTTCAAGTTGGCCGTAGGACTATAGGACGTCTGGGAAGGTACTTCACGTACGCAGCAGTCATGAAACGCTGAACGCATTGGGGCCTGCTATCAAAAGTCACGCAATTAGATGTAAATATAAGTAAGTGATGCCTTTTTCGGTAAGTTCTTTCCACCTTATAAGTCACTAAGCTTCACTGGGGATTCTCAAAATCAACCTTTGTTCCGTAACGTAATATTAAATCGTTTGGGGAGTTACTACTATCAAGTAGCAGTTAGACAGTTTGTTTTTATAGTGTGAACTTTGTTTAATTATCGAACTGAAGGTAAATGACTAATCTAGATAAGTACCGTTATTTTTAGACTACCTTTAACAAAAGGTAAGGTAGTTTTTAATAATCAAATTCAGTGGTACCCTCTTTATTGCTGTTTGAAGTAGTAAATAATTGTTCATTTGATTCTTCTCTTATTGCCAGTATCAATTTTTGTTATTTTCATTATAAGGGATTTAGTTAAAAACAGGCGATCTTATTATATCATTATCCTTAGTAGCTTTAGTGGTAAGGCATAACAGTACTTTTCTTACAGGAAAACGTTAGGTCTAAGTAAGTAAAACATTTATAAATTGTAAGTCTAGCCTAACTACATTGGGAGTACTTCTCCAGTGGTTTACGCTAAATAAGTGTTTCATAAGAATTTCATAGTAAAAGCGCCGCATTACTGTTGCAATTAGACTCATTATCGTCTCGTTTCTGAAAGAAGATCTTCCGATAAGATATTTAGATAATGTGGCGCCCAAAAATAACATCTTTTTCCCCGATTTTAGACTCTCGCAATCCGTCCTAAGTTTTCGACCTATTATTTCGATCTAAAATCGTAAAACCCGGCCGTCTTGCACTGTGGCTGACGGAGCTACTAGCTAATTCAGTGTAATCGGCATTTTTAATAGTCTTTTGGGGCTCAAAGAGCTTTCCGTCCCGTTATAAGGTGTAAGAATTATGTCCAAGAAACACAAAAATTTCGAAGTTAGTGAAATAAGCTAAAGTTCGGATGGGCCACATCGAATTTGTGCCAATGACGGATTTTATTTGAGACGAGCCTTGAAATCATAAAAATAAAAAAGACACGAAAGCGTTCAGGATCTTTTTCTATTCTCAGATCTTAGAGGTTTGGGGTTTCTATAAAAGCCGTGGTTGTCATGAAAACTTGGCGGATTATTAATTGTGAATTAGTTTTGAGTTTATTAGTTTTACGTGATCTGTGAATTTAGATAATGGTTTTTAGTCGAAATTTTAGTTCTTGTAATACAAACCTTTCGACAGAATGATACTAATCAAGATTGAAGTGAAATAACAATAAATGTGTTGAAATTAGTTCTCGCATTAAGTTTCTTTTCGAGAGAGAACAAAAAATATTAAGATATATAATTTGTTTTTAAAGCTTTGATAGTTCGATTGGAACGCTTAAATGGTCGATTTTATTTGGCATTTTCGGTGATATTGACTGGTTCTAGTAATTTACTTGGCGAAGTACGCGCGGCCCTTATATAGGCGATGTAAAATAATTGGAAACGTCGCATCGATCCGTGAAGACACGAGCAAAGTCTGTAAGTGCGCGTCGGAGAATGGCAAAGCAGACGAGTGAAGGGAGGTAACAAGGTGATTTACGCGGTCGTGAGTGTGTATCCGGGCCCGCAAAAACTCACCTAGTGGGAATTGAAAAGCCCCCCCTTTTATAGACTCTGAGGTCGATCGTGGACCCTAGACCCTACTGGTAAATACCCAGTAGCTTATTCCCTAATGCAGCGTCTATAACCACCCTCACCTGCGTGCTGTAAGATCAGGTATTTTTAAGTGTAGGAAAAGGAGATAATTCACTCTTACGCATACCCAGGCGTGTATTGAAGCCTATAGTATTCACAAACCCCTACCAGTGCTACATGCTCTCGTCTTGGTGGACTTAGTTCCTTAACACGAAAAGAAGGAAGCTCTGACTAAAATATGAATCTTACTTTTCGGTATTAACAACCAAGACTCTTTGTAAGAGATATTTATGTACTATATTTTCCCCAGTGAAATTTAGTCAATGAAGGATGGCGGCGTCTCTACCATACTCACTCGCTTGATCTTGACTACGTTTAATTGACGACCTGGTGCAGCTGAATTTAGTTGTACGTCCTTTTGATTTATTCTATGCGGAACAATTGCGCTAAACATTAGTCGTAAAATTTATGACGTTTTCAATTTACAATTAATTTGATTATACTGTCAAACGTCTTCCCAGTTATTTGTTTTAGTTTAAATATTAAGTTAGCAGTAAGATCATTACCTGTAAAGCTTATAGTATTCAGAGGCGTCCCGAAAGGGGTTACATCTGATAACGTAGAATGGGGCTTGTTCCTATCATTGGATTAGCTAGTACGTTACGGGTAAATCAAGGCGAGCAATCAGTTCTGGCTCACTAATTGAAGGCCGTTGAGAATATCCTTTATCGCGAGCTAAGTCAGTGGCGCCCCAACGAACGTGTGTAACGCAGATCCCAGAATTATCTTCGTTAGAACGGTCAACAACGATTTCTGCAGGTATTTCGAGCCCGTCCTAGCACCTTAGCAGTATAGTGCGCTCGCTGTTAGCGTTGGGTCTGTAGATCGAGAACGTGGCCTTACCTAGTGCCGATTTGGACCGTGGCAAGAGCTACAGTAAAATAAACTACCTAAAAGCCCAAGACTTATTACTTCATATGGGACCAGCCATGCAACACTGTTGGTTGATACGATTACAGAGCACGAGACCCACCACCACCAAGGTGGTATAGGGAAAATAACATGGGTGATATTAAACTCTTACTTCTTCCACTGTTATAGCGTTAAACTGATTTCTATTTTCCTGACAGTTTGTTGCCGGGAAATTTGACTCATGCTTGGTAGGGAATTAATAAAAAGTAACCAGCTTATTATAAAAGACAGTTTCTAGAGAATTTTCATATGTCAGGTATGTTACTAGGTTTAGAAGGAAATTTGAAATATAACTAACAAACAAAATTGGGAAAATCACAGTCATTAACACAACCGCGAGGTTTGCAAGCTCTGATTACAGATGTATCTATGTGATTTTCTGTCCTTCGTAAAGGAACTCTCAATTTCAAGTTAGACATTCCAATGTATCAAAGAAATACTAGATCACGTGCGGGAATACTATATAAACTAGGATATTTGATACGCACGGGAACTTGAATAGGCGCTGCTTTTTTAAGCCGCAGCCTACTTATACAAAATTGGTACTTAATAGGATGTCACACGATCGCTGACGAAGAAGCGCGCCAAAGATGCACGATGTGTACACATATCGTTTGCACACGCGCAATCATCCATCATAGCGGAGTATAAAAGGGAGTCGCGATCGAACTTTGTTTCAGTTTACTGGCGTTTCTCATACTGTTCAAATCTCCACGTTTAACAAAGCGCGATGTTCAGTTATAATAAGTGTAATAAAATATTTTGCAGAAATGATGCATTAATGCGTCATTCTAAAACATTTGGAAGTGGCGGAAATATTGTTTGCAATATTTGCAACGTGCAATTTAATCCAAAGATGCCCTCAAGAGGCATACTTCTACTCAACACGAATTACAGCAGGTATGTGACATATGCGGGAAAAGCTTCTCGAGTGGTGTGGAACTATTTACACATATACTTAGTAACTACAACAGCAATGAAGATGTACCTCCACCAGTAAAAAAGATAAAATTGTTCAACGTCAGCGATCTGCCGAAGAAACGCGCCGAAGGTGCACGATGTGATATATGTGGTGAAGTTTATACGACAATTAAAAATTATGCGGGGCATTTAATATATCAAAAACATTTATCAGCAACCGCAAAACCGCTTAGTCATGATGTAATGGAACTACATTCTAGCTTTAAGCATAGAATCACAAGTTATTAATTTTCAGGGAATGGAAATAATATTCCCAAATTTCTTCGAAGAATCAAATCTATAGTGATTGATATAATTGTATCTGTTATTAAATCTCTCAAGTCTGGGATAAAATTTAATATGGAACTATTTGGACATTATGTTTCTGGAAGAATCCCCATTAGAGAATTAAAATCATTTAATACCAAATATCAGGTGGTTACGCAATCTATGAACAACTTATCACATTTGTATGACAAACTAGGTTCCGTTATTAAAACTAAAATTGAAGAATTTTAAGAAAGGGACGGTGGATGGACTTTGAAGGGCACTTCCCATCTTGAAATTAATGTTAACAAGAATATACCTATAAGAGGCTCGTCGTATATTGAACTGCCAAGGCAGATTCAATTAAATCAGGCATGTATAAATGTTAAAAACGTTAAAAATTCAGATAACGCATGTTTTGAATGGGCGATGACGTCAGCTCTACATGTAACTGTTAAATATAGAGATCTAACATCATCTTACCCTCATTATTCAGAAGTAATTAACACAGCTGGTGTAGAATTTCCAATGAAACTAAAAGACATTCCTAAATTTGAAAATAACAATAATATCACTATAAATAGTTACAGATTGGAATTTCATTCTAAAAGTAAAAACTATAATATTTGGGGTCCATTATATTATACAAAAGCTGTTCAACAAAAAGATGTAAATTTATTATATGTTAAGAAAGGTATTAAAGGTCATTATGTGTGGATAAAGGGCATTTCATGGCTTGTTAGTTCTCAAGTTTCAAAAAATAACGGGAAAAATTTTTTATGTGATGGTTGTTCCACCTGTTTCCCTAAAGAATCTACCAACGATTGCAATAAAGTTTATACGATTATGTCTATAGAAGATTTAAAATTAAACAAAACCGGTGTCTTGATTCCATAAAATATTTTAAAGTCCGATAGTTATAAAAAGAAAATGAGTGTTACATTTGTTGTTTATGCAGACTTCAAATCTCTCCAGCGGCCAATTTAAACAAGCTCCCCAATCTGTACAACATTATACGAATAAAACTTATCTTCATGTTCCATACAGTTTTGGTTATTACATCAAATGTTCGTATAACAATACCTTGAGTAAATATGAAACACATACGGAAGAAGACTATCCAAAAAGTATTTATGGAGAAACTTTGCGAGGATATTCATAAAATATATAATAAATACTTGAATATAGCGCTGCCTATGGATAAACTTATTGCAGAAGAACAGCACATGCTTGATACGGATTCAATTTGTCATATCTGCAATAAAAAACTGGATTATTTAGACAAAGTGGTAGGTCATGATCATTTGACATCAAAATTTATTAGGGCAGCACATTCTCGTTGCAATTTAAATTATAGAATACTAACAATCGCTCGCATACCTTTTTAAAACATGTCCAATTACGATTCACATCTATTTATAAAATAATTAGGATGCTATAATGAAAAAATTGATATTATTCCAGAAAACAAGGAAAAATACATCTCATTTACAAAATCGTTATTAGTAAAAGTGTATATAGATTAAAATAACATCACTCACGAGGCTTAAATGAAGTTAAGATTTTTGGATTCGACTAGATTTATGAGTATTTCTTTGGAAAAACTTGCAAATAACTTAGAAATAAAGAAGTTCCTTCCAACGAATGAAGAATTTGATTTATCACGAAGAAAAGGAATATTTCTTTATCAGTATATGGATTCAATTGAACGTGTATATAAAACCTACCTTCCATCTAAAGAAAACGTTTACAATTCCTTGAGCAATGAGCATACCACTAACACTGAATATGAACATGCCATTAACGTATGGAGTACTTTTAGGTGTCGAAATTTAAAAGATTACTCTAATTTATAACTTAAAATTGACGTGTTACTGTTATGCAATATATTTGGAGAGTTCAGGAATCTATGTCTTCATACATACCAGCTCGATTCAACCCAGGAGTTTACAATAGCAGGATTTAGGTGGCAAGCAATGTTAAAAATCACTGGAATTGAATTATAACTATTAATAGATATAGACATGCACCATTTTGTTCAAAAAATTATAAGAGGTGACAAGTGTCAAGTATCACTTCGATATGCTAGAGCGAATAGTAAATATATGAAGGATCGCAATCCAAATCATCCTTCAACATATCTTGCCTATTGGGATGCAAATAATCTTTGCGGGTGGGGAATATCCCAATTATTACGTTATGGTGGGTTTAAATGGCTAAATGATACCGAAATTTCAAATTTCAATGCTTCAAGTATCCATAACGATTCGGTAATTGGATACTTTTTAGAAGTTGACATTAAATATCTTAAATCTCGTCACTCAGCACACTATCTGCCACCATTCCTATCCGTTGTAGTAATAATCGTTTCTACAGCAATTAAATTTCGTTTAAGTAATCTCAAGCTTAAGCTGCAACTTAAATACGGGGCCTAAGAGCTTTATAATTAAACTTTCAGCTCATTTAAAGCAAAAATAATTTATAGATTTAAATAAAAAAATATTAAGTTTGTAAATAATGGTTACAAATCATTAAAATATTAATTTATTTTTATTTTGAGGACAATAATTGCAACGGTCACCCGTCCAAGTTACTCGCCAGACAAAACCTTGATTAACGCTAGAGATTTTTCTTAATAACTCACTTCAACGAATTTTTTCAGTGAAACCAATTAATTCATGTAGTATAGCATTACAGGCGCAAGAAACATGGCGAGTTTAAAAAAGCCATTATAGTCGTTTTCGAAAAAATTGGAAAAAAAACTAAAAATTACAAGAATAAAGTGGCACTTTCGGTCTTTCGATACGAACACACACACACACACAAACAGACCAATTTCTAAAAACATGTTTTTCGGATTCAGGGGACCTGAAAACGTGTATTTCTGCTAAAAACTGGACATCGAAAATTTTGACCGAAAACAACTTTCTCTATACTATACTTCATATACGTAAGAGAAAGTAAAAATTTGTAGTGCATTGTAGAAACTTGAAGCAAGAACTTAAACGTGGTCTTGAAATTACAAAAATTCATTGTGTATTGCAATTCAATCAATCCGCATGGTTAAAGGACTATATAGATCTAAATACTAAATTATGAGAAAATCCTAAAAATAATTTCAAAAAGACTTCTTTAAATTGATAAATAACAGTGTTTAGGGAAAAAAATGAAAATTTCGATAAACGGGTAGATGTAAAACTGATTAACCATTGGGAAGATGTTGGGAAAAGACGTAGAGCTGAAATCCTTATAGAGAAGTTTAACATGAAAATTGTCTCAATATTTATTGAAACTTTGGTAGCAATACCATTAGAAAGTTTAAATGTCACATACAATAAACCAATTTATGTTTGATTTTCAGTATTAGAGCTATCGAAATTTATCATGTATGACTTTTATTATGATTTCATCAAACCAAATTACAAAGACCGTGTAACTCTATGCTATTGTGATACCGACAGTTTCATATTACTTATTGAAACTACGGATTTATATGAAGACAAACGCAACAATATTGAACGATTCGACACCAGCAACTATAAACCAAACAATTTATATGAAATCCCTCTACAAAACAAAGCAGTTCTAGGACTTATGAAAGATGAAGCAGTAGGCCGAATTTTATATGAAATTATAGCACTTCATCCAAAAAAGTTTGCATATTCAACATTCGGTGATCATATTGATTGGGTGAAGAAAGCAAAAGGTGTGTAGTAAACCAAGACATATTTGGAGATGACTATAAGGAATTTTAACTACCGGCGGAGTCTTACGTGTAAAACGGAACATATTTAGAACTTACAATTGCCAAATCTATACCGTTAGTCAAAGCAGAATTGCTCTTAGTGTAAATGATGATAAAGATTTATTTGTTTAGATGGATGCAGCACATTAGATAATTGGTAATTAATGAAATATATAATGAATTTTATATAACAGGCAAATCAATATATAATGTGTCTAATTTTGTTCTGTATTTATAGTTTATATTAATATTTATGATATTACGTGGATATGTAAACTAAAATAAATTGTATAGTAAGAACAAACTGAGTTTGCTTTATAAATAGTAGTAATTAATCACAAATCATATTGTATAGGTATAATCTACAAGAAAAATTGGACGAGTCATACTGAAAGTACATTTACCGAAAGACCACTCCAAAATTTCTTTATGAGAACTGTTGCATCGAAGTTCAATACGTTAATAGTGCTCGACGATATATTTTATGTCAAAGCATATATAAATTACTTTTAGCGAGTAATGGTGAACGTAAGAGGACCGGCTAACGAATGATCAAGCAACCATGTAACCTCAAGCACTTTGATAATGACAAAAGGAAATATTACTTCTTATACGCTTTCCATATTAATATTCATGCCATTATTTATACATGTAAACTGAAACAAATAATGAAAATTGTCAACTTTTAGAGCATAAAACGTTAACTAGACTCCGAATACTGCATTAAGGGTATACTATAACGTTAATCAATGAAACGTTTAAAACGCTTAATGAAACGTCTAAAATGATGCTTAGCGAAACGTTTAAAACGCTTAAAGATACGTTCAAAATACTTAACGAAACGTTTCCAACGTTTAATGCAACTAATCGTTTAAGATACTAAGTTTATTATTACATACAGCGTAATTATGAAGCAATATCCGTAGTATTCAAATTTTAGTTATGCGGTAGAAACTGTATATACCTAGTCCTGTTAGTAATCACATACACTTATTACAATGGTCTGGAATAGGATAAAGTTATTAATTAACTCAAGGTTACAACTGTAAGCCTTAATATCGTATATACATTGATACAATAAACAGATAAGAATAAAAGTGAATGAATCATCGTTAATCGTGCCCAACGTCTCAACTGTTTAATAATTTAAAATCACTAAGGTCCCTCGCTAACAGAGGCTCGAGGTCCACAGTGTCCTAGTTAAGTACCCTCAAAGTTGTTTATAGCAATAATGCACCTTCTGTTAGTAGGTTTCTTCCGAAATCTTAGGCGTTGAATGTCTCATTGCACCGATCGTCACACGACGCAAAATCATGCCTGACACTAAAAGGCACTAAGGGGCGAAGCATTGAATGTTAATCAGTTCATGTAAGTAAAAATAAACAATGTGATGTATTATGGAATACAATTTATAACACGATTAGTAACATACCTACCAAATTTACTTACCTTATGGGTAAAAAACCCTCTAAGCTTTATCGACATGAATAAGTTCAACTGCGCTTTTTAAAAAATTAGACCTGTAAAACACCATATATTTTTAAAAATCTTAATATTGCCAAGTTCAATAACAAAAATATTTTAAAATCGCTAAATGAGCTGCTAATAACAAAAGAAAAAATAATTAATGTCATTACTAGTTCAACACCAAAACAACCTTCTGGGATATATATGTCGAAAACTAATATTACCAGTGGATTCTAAATGCCATTTTAGCATGAGGAATCGACTTATGGTAGAACGCTATAATGCAAGATACGCTCCAGGGTATCCATCGTTCTCTGACATGACTGCAGGTTTTGCAAGCCCGGCTTAAAGACATACCTCCAAGAGGAACCGCCCTACGCGAGGGCTACATATCATGCATTTCTAACGGGTTCAGAGTTAGTAAACTTAAGCATATGCTTATATGTACCAGTCGGCGATTCTCGCTTGTCGGCAGAGGGATAAGCTGTTTCTAAAGTGGACTTCTTTAACTACTACAAATCAACTCCCTATTAAAGTGCTATTACATAAGCTCATGGCATTAAACATCAAAGTGTTGTTCAAGCTTTGGATGTATTATGCTTGCCAAACTTACTCGTAGTTAAAAATCTAGTAAAAGACAAAAACATGCATATATTTGCGTCGTTATATACTTTTCTATAAATTCACGCCATTTCTAATAAAACAGGATCTATAAATAAAAGTATACTTTTACTAATAAATTATGAATGCATCTGTTTTTAAATTAAAGTGAAAGTTCAGGCCAAAACTGCCTTTATGATACATATATTGAAAAGAAACTAATGTAACTAATACATTCTCATTAAATTTTAATTGAAAATAATGTGTCACAAAACGATTCTTAAATTTAAATCCATTTTATGCCAAAAAGGCATTAAGAATACTTATATCGAGAAGTTAATGCTACACCACATTCACAAGTAAATTTTAGCATAAGCTGATATATTCGAAGTCAAAATCAAATTGAAGTCAAAACGGCTGTTACGATAAATATATTGAAAAATCAATGTAACTAACACTTTCTCAATCAACTTTCAATAGAAATGATGTCACGTAATCTACTCCTCAAAGCGATTAAAAGTCACTTAATCCACGTGCTATGAATGAAACAAAGAAGAAACTATTCTCTTTCCAACTGATAGCGAGGGCGCACGATATTAAGGGTCATTTGCATCGTCTCTGTTTAAACTTTTCCTACGCTAAGAGTAGCATACAGTTGCTACAGAAACAATTGTAATAATAATAGATATCATGATATTTAAGTAATACTTAAATCTTGGCAGATACGGTGCAACTGGTCATACGTTTTTATTAAAAAAAAATTCCGAATAATTGAACATTTCAAAATGACACTATAACATTTGTTCTTTTTAAAGGATAGATGGATACAAATCAAGCTGTTTTATAAGGAGAGTGGAATTTTTTCTTTTTTTTGACATCTCTTACCGTTTCGGAGGTACACGCCTTTTTAGAAAATTTTATCGTAATGCATCTTTTAAATGTAAACGCACAGATTTGGATAAATAAAGCTATTTAATACTTATAATAATTATTTTATTTATAAAATTACATGTCCGAAACATTTCAAAATGCCAAAATGGCGCTAGAATATTTATTCTATTTTATTCATTAGATGGATACAAATTAAAGGTTTTTGTAAAGGGGTGTGTTACCGTTTCGGAAATATATGTCATTTAGAGAAGTTCAGCAACAATTAAAATATTCACATATATATCGAAATTTAATATTTATCAGCCCCTAATAACAGTCAACGTACAGATCTATATCAAGTTCGATATAAAGCCGTTGACACCCACCAAAAAATGTAAGTCGTTTGGGTACAATACGCAAAGCAAGTATTATTACCTTAATAAAAGTTATTCGAAGTCCACAATGTTTAAAATTTTTCATATCGAAATTTATATTTATTAAGTCCTAATGGCATTCAACGCAAGGATCTATATCAAGTTTGATATAGATCTATATAATCCTTTAACCACGCGGATTGATTGAATTGCAATACACAATAAATTTTTGTAACTTCAAGGCCATGTTTAAGTGCTTGTTTCAAGTTTCTACAATGCACTACATATTTATCTTTACCATATAAGTTTGCAATTAATTCTTTATTTTGAAATTTAGATTTAGGTGGTGGAATATTTTCGGGTAGGAGTTGTAGCAGATTGTGTGCTGAATGAAGAGATTTAGGATATTTAATATCAACTTCTAAAAAGTATCCAACTGCCGAAAATTATCGATACTTGAAGCATTGAAATTTGAAATTTCGGTATCATTTAGCCATTTAAACCCACCATAAGGTAATAATAGGGACATTGCCCATCTGTAAAGATTATTTGCATACCAATAGGCAAGATATATATTTATTATTAGCTCTAGCATATCCAAGTGATGCTTGACAGTTGTCACCTCTTATACCTTTTTGAATAGTTGTAATTCAATTCCAGTCATTTTTAACATTGCTTCCCAACTAAATCCTGCCATTGTAAACTATTGGGCTGGGACGAGCTGGTATGTGTGAATACATACATCCTCGAACTCTTCAAGTACGTTGCATAACAGTAACACGTCGATTTTAAGATATAAATTAGAGTACTCTTTTAAATTTCGACACTTAAAAGTACTCCATACGTTAATGGCATGTTCGTATTCATTGTTAGTAATATGTTCATTGTTCAAGGAATTGTAAATATTTTCTTTAGCTGGAAGGCAGGTTTTATATAAACGTTCAAACG
>JAHWXV010042313.1:0-11791 GCA_024586415.1 Phrixothrix hirtus
TGTTGCCTGGCCTCCAAGAAGCTGTGATTTGACTCCTTCAGATTACTTTTTGTGGGGTTATTTAAAATCGAAGGTTTATACAAACAGGCCACAAACACTTAATGCTTTGAGATTGAACATTGAACGCTGCATTCGTGAGATTACGCCCGATTTATTGCACAAAGTCGTCGAAAATTAGATTCGTCGAATTAACTCGTGTGCACGAAGTCGAGATGGACATTTAAACTACGTGCTATACAAAACATAAACGTTATCGATTGTACTTTAAGATAATACAAAAAGTTTGTTTATATTTGAAATAACTTCTATTTTATTTCATTTTAAATTTATATCATTCTTATTGGAAAACCCTTTATATGTTGCTGCTTTCATTTATTGAGGAAAGATATGGAATATCTGGAAAGGTAAACGTTTTACCTTTATCTCTGGTTTTTAGGAAAGTTACGGCATATTTTAACGTAGAATCATCTACCCCGTCGATTCTTGCCACAGAATGATGATATCTTTTCTTTCCTGCTAGACGAACAATTACATAATCTCCTATCTTAAATTGGGCTCCATAACTTTGTGCCTCATCTGTTGCTTCTTTGTCATCTTCTGATATATCTATGACAGAAGAAGAATCGTTACTACTATCTGATTTATTTGTATGTTGGAGGTCCTTTCGATTGTAACTTTGTTGAAATGAATCTAATTTAGAACTCATTAAAATTTGTTTACTTGTAGGTGCAACTGGCTGCTTCAAAACAATGTCTGCTGCATTACACTCTAATTCATCTGGAGATGCTATAGATTTTCCAGAAGGCACTGTTACCTTCCTATTTCTTGTGTTTTTCCCTGTGAATTCTGTAGGACGTCTGTAAACTTGAAGATAGTGTAATAAAGGATCAGTAACTCGAGGAGATACATCATTGAACTGCTCTTCACTACCACTAGGAATACAACTTAACACCTGATTAGGATCAAATGGAGTTATACCGCTTTTTTTAAACCCACTTTTGATATTCACTTGACAATTCTTCTGCATGTCTTTAAGCAATAGATTTAATAATCGCGGGAAAACAGACTTCTCTAAAGAGTTGCTAGGATTCTATACTTTGTACTCGGTGAAAATGGTCCTCCACTTCTTCTTACAAGAAGCAAAGAATGATACATAAAGTTGCTGGCATAAGTGGGTGAAATTAGGAGGTAGCAAGATAAATTTAATATTTTGTTCTTGACATATCTTAATAACACGATAACTGAGATGGAAACTTAAATTGTCACCTATGACAGCCTTAGGACCATTTAATTTTTTACTCCATGGCAAGACGATTGCACAAAACCATTCCTCAAAATTAACTCCATCGAACCATTCCGATTTTGTCCGGCCATATCTAGTTCCAGAAGGACCTCCTACATCCCATATCCTCCACAAATGTTTTGCTCGGTATACAACATAGCATGGCAATAATTCTCCTGAACTAAAGTCAGCAAAAATTATAGAAATAGATCCTTTTGATGAGTTCAAGTTTCTTTCTGGATACTTGACACCACGGCAAAAAAACATCTTGTTGGAACCTGGATCATCGGAAAAATTGGTTTCATCGTAATTTAATATGCTTTGAAGTGAAATTCCTGCTAAAGGTACGCTATAAATGGTCAAAATAGCCTTTTATTTGTTAGGTCCAACAGCAGCTCTCGTGCTAGAAATATTTTGATAAGTTTTAACTGTGAGTTTTTCTTTATGGCGAAGTTAAAATAAAGAGTACCAATGTTCTCCTGGCATATTGTTTTTTAAAATCTTTTACTTCTCGCCCAGAAGCCGAGAAATAATTTTTGACTATAATTCGTATGTATACAGATGCTAAAGGCATGCCTCAATCAGCGCACATTAATATTTGGTTTAAGATTTCCTCCTCTTCATCCTTTGTTAGGGCAGTTTGTCCTCCAACTAATTTTGTATATCTGTTGTAAATTTTGTTCCCCAAGGTCTTCCTGAGTATATGAAAACTATCAGCAGCTTTTCTGATTGACAGTCTAGCACTCACAACTTAGCAACCGCTATTTCAATATTTTTTTATCATAATTGCACTAAGTGCGAGCTCCCAATTTGGCTTTGTATTTCTGCGGCATTCCAACTTCGCTGTATATACCTGAAAATGTATGTTTACACATTAATATGTAATGCGTAAGGTGTGGGCATTGTCACCTCAAAATAATATACTTTACCTAGGGTAACACTACCTTCGGCTATAAAAAACCTTATTTACAACATATTATAAAGACGAATACAGCTAAGTTATTAGTAAGGTACATATATAACATTACAAGTAAATTAAGATAACTTACTTGCAAATGGATATTTAGATATAACAAGAAGTTTAAGAATAACAAAAATCAGCTATTGTAACGTGTTAAGATGAATCTCCCACAAAACTATTGATATAACTTCATCAGATGTTATAATGGTACTAAAACGGAGTAGATAGATGGTAATCATATCTAGTGTAATGGCAGTATTCTGCAACCAATCAGACACGCTGTACTGATATTACAAACTAATATTTAAAAACTGGGAAATCTTACCCCTGCGGGTAAAGTACCCCCGTTTGACGGTTCTAGAAGCTTTTATTAGCACTTTTCTCTATAAGATTTAATTTGAAGTTACGTGTACGGGGAAAATTCAATTTAAACCGCAATAGAGTATTTCCTCTCTAATTATAGAAAGTTTCCATCTTTTTAGCATATTCATAAATTCAAGCCTTTAAAGAAAAGCTACGATGTTGTGTATACAATCAGTCTGACAAAAACTGTTTAAGGCCCTAGTAGTTAGTCGATCAACCCACAGTTGTTAGACAACGGATTAGGGAAAGATTTAGCTTCAATAGGAGTTGATGAAGAATAAGTGATTTATTGATTCTTAATATTGATATACATATGACTCATTTATATAACGTTTCCTTTTGCAACAACTCTAGGCGTTCGGATGAGATCTTTTGTTTATGGCACATAATACTTAGTTACTAAGCAAACTTTGCTTTTGGATCGCTTTGTATATTTATAATGGTTTTATCGGACATTCATTTTCGCGACGAACTGTTTGTATTTAATATTAGTATAAGCTGCTATTTAGTTCAACTGGTAATATAATCTATGAATCTTATTCAAATTCGTCAGTGATCTATTCATTCATTCATGAAATCAAATTCACGATGGGTTTTAGTTCGTTTAATTGTTTAAAACATATTCAATATGTACAATATCTATTTACGATTCTTAATTTAACTTAAGCCAAGGTCATGCAATGAGCTGAATGGTCTATCATTTATATATTCTAAAGCTAACATGTGATGGTTCGAAATGCAAAGCGGCTCCTATAATTTCACACACACAGTGTAAACTATCTTCGTGTATTTATTCAGGGTGTTGCATGTGTTTTATGCTTCGAGACATATAGGGTAAGTGCATTTTTAATTACGGGAAGATTGTAGCCATCTCACTGAATGGATCTTGTATAAGACGCCGCAGCGGCTATATTGGGTTATGTCGATTAAGTGCAAAAACACCATTGAGATCTGTTAAAATCAAGGACGATTTTCAGTAGGAAGAAATACCAGAATATGTCCTAGATATTCCTTTAAAGGTTTTACACGAGGAGTTCAACAATATCGTGACTAGGGACATGGTATTATTTCCAGTTAGAAAGTAAGATATCGTGGAATAGTATGATACAAACAAGGAAGGGTTAGGGTTTTATTATGGTTGAGACGCAGAGAGCATCTAATATTACTTTACTAAATTTGCCTTTAATTGGCAGTTTACTAACATATCAAAATTAATTTTGATTATTGAAATGCTGCAATATCTTTTAAATAATAATATTCTTTACTATGGTTTTTTAAAGCTTTCTATAATTTACAGTTTTCTATTTACTAAATATTACATGGCATTTCTATCACAGGGAGTCTGCATGCATCAAATTGTATTTTTTATGCTGGCAATTCTACAATTCTGATTTACCAAATGAACATTGACCGTTTGTTTTTATCTGTTTACAAGGAAATTTTTTAATATGACTTTTATTTACATCATTTTATGTATCAAAATCTTTTTAGTTTGTTTAATTTACATATATTTTAACCAGACTAATTATTAGTACAAGATTTAATTGACTTAATTTTTAATCCATTTAAGTTATTAAATGCTTACAATTGCATATTTTGTATATTTAATTTATCAAATATTTTATTAATGATCGTTTGAATTAAACTTTGCCCATTTTCTATTCCGTACATTCCTGACTGGCTTTGTTAATTCGGAATAAACAAACGCCTAATTCCAATAATTGTTACACTTTTAATTTTATAACTATCATTTTTAGATGCCGAGAGCAATTTTTGTTCTTATTATAAAAGTTTTATATTATAAACCGCCAATAATAACGGAAAAAAATTAATTTATAATAATAGCATATTATACACCAAGGGACTAAGTACTTTGTTTATGGGGTATTTTGAGTACTTTAATTCCCTTGAGAATAAAGTAGAATTTTAATACCTTGAGATTAAAAGTGTCGCTTCAGTCATGGAAACAAGTGACTAACTAGCGTTTTAGACCCTAAAATGCTAAACAAATATTTGCGCAACGGTTAAAAATTACAAATATGACTTTTTTTCAAAAAAACTATTTCAAATTATATTCCTATATCGTAATTTGAAAAATCTCTTCTTGAAAAATGAAACGTTATTATTAATAATGGTTAATTATTAAATATATTTATCAAATGTTAATTTTCTCCGTAGAAATAATTTACAAACGTTCTAAACACAATACATAAAGGAGGCCAATAAGTATATTGTGAATATAAATACGTATTTATCTATTTACATAGGTATACCGGGTGTCCAAAAAGTCTGGATACACCGAAATAACTCAGAAAATGTGAGTTTTACAGAAAAATGTTTGAAACAAAAGCTTTGTGATTCGAAAAGTTCTACTTGATAGTAGAAACCACTTGACCTTTTTGTGACCTCTGTGATCTCTACAAAAAAAGAATAAGAATTTTAAATACGAATCCAAATTTTTTTGTCATATTCTTATATCGGACGTCGAGACCTTTCAAACCGTCCTACAAGTACTATGACGCGCTTCAAATTCACTGAGTTACGCAATGAAAACTGTCTGACTGTAGCAAGATAAGAGTTACAGTACAGCTAGTCAAGGCAAGATGCTACTAGGGTTGTAGGGTGAAACGTTGTTTTTATTTTTTATTTATTAAGTGTTCAAATTGATCACTATCAGCAGCTTGGCAATCGGTAAATCGTTAGCAAGCGCTGCGCATAACATTTTCAAACATTTTGTCCGAGATTAACTCTAATTCAAGAATAATACGGTCTTGCAGTTCTAACAAATTTTGAGTCCTAGCTTTATACCCACGATCTTTTAAATACTCCTAGAAAGAAAAGGCGAGTGGAATATGGTCAGGCGATCTTGGTGCTCACTTGATAGTTCCACGTCTTCCCATCCATCTTTGTGGGAAGATGTCATTCAGAATTGCCCTGGCACCTACACCAAAATCTGCAGGTCTTTGATTCGACTGAAACCAAGTATTATCGAACTCTTGACCAACAAAATTACGGATATCTGAAATAATTTGTTGCCGTAACATTATCTCATATTGGGCAGCTCTCTAATTATCGTTAATAAAAAACGGCCTTATCACGTTTCTGTTAATTATTCTAGACAAAACATTTATTTTCTGGGAATAATTGTGTGAGATTCAGTCATCCAGTACGGCTGAGTATCGCTCCAGTAATGGCTATTGCGCCTGTTAGTCGATCCATGTAACATGAAAGTTGCTTCATCAGCAAATACATTATTTATAAAATTTTGATTTTCATCAAGTTGTTACCCAAATTCATTTTAAATGGATGGAATTTAAATTCTTTCATTATTTTATGAGCGGAACTGCGATTAATTTCGGTAATTTATACTGCTCTTCTAATAGAAATATGAGGATGTTCTACAAAAGTTTGTAACACATTCAACGACGTTTCTTCAGTCCTAACTGATTTTGGACTACCCGATCTCGGACGATCTGTAACTATGCTTTTATCCTCAAATCGTCTACATATTTTTGTGTAGTAGCTCTAGGGATTTGTGTTAGATGTGTTAGATTGTAAACTCATTATTAAATAAGTCTTGAACTTCTCCATACGTACGTTAACAATCTCCATATCCCCGTATTTTTAAAATAGTAATTCGTTCATTTTGCTTCTGTTAAACGTAAAAGATGCAACTAAAACTTTAAGTATGATTGGCATTAAACCCGAGAACTAAGGCAAAAATAGGTTCCAACTACGACTGAAACTAAAACAAAAAATACGATCCAGACTATGGCTGACTCAAAAACTAACACCAAAACCAACCAATGTTGATAGTGAAACCAATTACACTTATTGTGTAATAGATTTTTTAAACCATTCGCTTCAAATTCACAGAATCATGCTTCTTAAATAAGTTCAATACTGTGCGCAATCGATAGTTGACATATGATCGTCTTTTGTTTTTCTAAACAAGTCAGATTTGAATTTAATTTGAAACGTAAATCAAATAAATAGTTTTTTTTGTATATCTTTTTCATTTTTAGAAATAATTATACCAAGTATTTTTGAAAATAAAATTAGCAACATTTTGTAATAACGAGGTGACCGTCTGCGATTTGCAATTAAAAAAATACTAGAAGTTTGCGTTATATCGGCAAAACTAAGAGATATTAAAAACCAGATAAACTATTAATCTTCATAAGTTTCTTAAAAACGCGCCTTAAGAATAAAAATTTGTATCTTATCTCAAGTAGCTCGAATTGTTTTTCGTTTGGAGGTACATTCGCGGTCAAACCGTTTTCATTGCGTAACTCCGTGAATTTGAAGCAATAGGGTCTTTGTGGGGTGGCTTGAAAAAGTCTCGACGTCTGCTAAAAGAATTTGAAAATTGGTGTTCCTATTTAAAATTCTTATCGTTTTTGCAGACGTCACAGAGGTCACGCCAATGTCAAGTCGCTTCTGCTATCACGTAGAACTTTTCGAACCCCAAAAATGTTGTATATCTAGACTTTCTGGACATCCGGCATAGTAAATATAAATTACAGAAAAGATTACGTGATATTTAAAAAATACCAGAACATGCGAGAAAATATTTCGGGGCATCAATGATTATGTATATTTTGATCGAAATAACACAACAATATGGTTCGTTATTGTTTAGTTGTCTAACAAAGACATAACATGTCAGTACATTTATTTTGTTGCCGTTTGATTTTTCGTTTAACGCTGAAGTAAAGTGAGATTTCTTCAGTATGTCACAATAGTCCAATTGAAGTGATAAACAACAAATTGAGCACTCCGAACTGGATCAGTAGCAAATCTCTAAAGGCCGTGACCTTTTTTATGCATTATGGACGCTTCAATTAGATGGAAATAATTGAAATCAATTAGTGTTCTACGCATACCAAATCTGTAATAAAGTTAAACTTACACACACACACACACACAAGTAAGACAAGTTTTTAAGCAAATTATATAATGACTGACAATAGAAATTTTTAATAAACGTTTGATCCCCATTAATTTAATTGTAACAAAGAATTGTAGTTATGCTCAAAACAAAAATGGAAATAATACATTACACAATACGTAGACGCTTTGATTGTTGTAAATGTCTGGAAGCACTCAGAGTGGTCAAGCAAAGGTGACAAGACAGTAGCTTCCGATGATTTCTGAGTCGGTCAATAGGATGTTTCTTGCAAGCAGAATTTAAATGCTGCGGAGTCAAAGATGATTAATTTAATGTTATTGATAATAATTAGAAGATATTATATTCCAAATTAAGATACGAGGTGCTGAAATTTATATTTTACAATTGGTCAAGTGACTAATTGATTATGAGTTAATATAGACAATGCAAAAATGTTTTAGATGCGGATGCCATTTAAATACCTATCGTTAATTTTGATAGTGAGTTTACACTAATATGGTTATATAAAACAGATTCGTTATAACTAAAATTAACTTAGAAATACTTGTTTATAAATTCGAACCAAAGAATTTCTTTATAAACGTAAACCCCAAATTTAAAAAAGCCCAATTATATTTGGAAAAGTGCGAAATCCAAATAACATAGAGTAGTTTGAATTTAGGACAGATGGAGAGATCAGTAATTGAGACTAAACAAACACTATGATAGAGACGGCGCTCTGCTTAGTGGCGTAATCTTAAGCGTTGGGTACATAAATATTGCTTCTCGAAATTGATGAAAATAATGTAAGAGAGACATGGTATCATACGTTAATTCCTCCATTAATCGTTACTGCTGCATAATAAGTTGCACATCGCCCTACGGTAAGATGTTCTAGCCTGTTCTTGGCAAGGCCGTCTTATATATTTTTTGCATTTCACGCAAAGCATATTTCATAAAATTCAATCTGAAAACCTAAAACAGAGATACGAAGGAAACACAGATTGTTCTTTAAAGCTGCGGTTGTTACCTGCTCTATAATTTGTCCCCACAGAAAACGTAGTCCAAGCATTTGCAAAATTTTGTGACGAAAACATGTTACTTGCAGAAGCACGGAGCGTGGTGGATTAGTTTGAGGGCACCTACATGGGACACCTCTAAAGGCGTCAAACGCCTAATTTCGCTTAAAATATGTGAAACTGTGTTAATGGGGGTAAATGAAGCCCTACCCAAAACAAATAATTCACTAAAAGGCTAGCATAGCGGCCATGAAAAGCAAATTGCTGCTGATCATGCCAACATTTGAGTGAATAAGTATACATCTGGGGAATATTTGATGAAAACATTGTGATTGCCTCCCAAGCATAAGATAATTTGATTAATTTTTGAAATATTATTTTCCATATTCTCTACACTTACTTTGTAGCAGAAGTCACAAAAATATACCATTGATGAGTCCTTATTGCCTATATAATATAACTTTAACAACATGTAATTAGAGATAAAAATTTCCAGAGAAAACTCTTTTTAATTCCTAAGGAAGGATGGATCTTTGGAAACCAATATTTGGGAATGTTTAAAGTTACGTAGAAAGGGACATTTGAAAATGTAGCGGGCCAAATCAAAGCAAAGGCTAATTTCGATATTTACGCGTCTATGACCTTTGAGTTACTATACATTCGTGTTAATGGGGCGTTAAGCGCAAATTTACAGCGTATATACAAGGACCATGCTATAATAATCGGAATTCTCGAATTCGAGTGGGCGTATCGCGCTTAATTCCCACCGCTCAATAGAGTAAACCTTGCTAGGGTAATGTGAAAATAAGCATATCAAACGCTTTAGTCAGTCCTATATAAACACCAAATTACTGTCACTTGATAGGCGCGATTTTAGAGCGATGATTTACAATTATACAAAAGGTTTAAAACAAGAGGAATGTTTAGTAAATTTACAGGCGACATTTGGAGACTCTTCGCATTCACAAATAATAATATTCAATTGGCGTTTTTAATTCAAAGGAGGACGGCAGTCATTAAAAAAAATCTCCCCACTGGCAAACCGCAAAATGCAGTTACCGCAGAAAACATCACTGCTACAAAAAATTTTAGTGAAAGAAGATCGACAGAAAACATTGTGAAATAAATACAAGCTTACGAATTAGATAAGCATCAACACAGATAGTATTACACGACTACCTTGGTCTATATACTGGATTGCGCCGTCTGTTATGGCATCCCGATAACGTGTCATCCCACATCGCAGCTAGAACAACTGAGTTTTCCAACGGCTCAAAGTTAAAATTTTGCCACATCCTCCCTATTCACCAGACCTCGCCCACAGCGATTTGTTTCTATTTCCGTATTTTAAGAAATACCGTGGACGCCGACTTTTCTCAGATAAAGAAGCAATTGCAAATAATGCAGATACCAAAAGCAGAGTGATCTGAGACTTTTCATAAGTGGTTTATTTGCATGAAGAATGAAGAAGCTAAGGGGGGTTACTCCGAAAAATTAAAATAAGAAGTAAGTTCAACAAGCTACTAGTTTTCGAATATCCCAATAATTACAACATGACCCTCGTACAACGCGCTGGGTGCCATATTTACGAAGCAAAAGTGAATAGTGCGTATTCATCAATTAGAAAATGGATAAACGGTGGCAACGGAGACAATGGGACTTTTAGAAGCATGTTATCCTACGAGCCTTGTTCGCATACAATGTTCGCGAATTTATACAGAAGATTATGAATAAAAGCCGAAATTTATCCATTAAGCCTTTAGATGCTTTGCTTCACCTAATTAAATTGGATATTACCACTAATTCGACAATTCTAGGAAGTTTCGCATCGCCGTGCCAGCGAAGTTTATATTTTAATCAAAAAAATCAACGTCGTTCAATGCTTTGCTCGAAGGCGACGGTAAGGCTGGTTATTATTATAAACTAAATAAACCTTCCTTTAATTATTAATAAGTTCAAATACCGTATATACGAGACAAAAGCAAATTATATGTAGTTTTCAATTTCTAAGTACAGTGTTTACAGTTAGAACCGATCAACGTCAAAATATCTCAACTTGTTCGATCATTTTAATTTTATTTGTATTATTAAATGTTTAGGGTATATTGTAAGAGTATTACCTAAATAACTTATATTAGTTAAACTATATGTAAATTTTAATCATTCTGCACCATACCTAACTGATTATCAAAATTTTTTAATATAAATAATTAATAAATCATAATTTATTGCCGATTTTATACGTTTTTAACTTCCCCGATATTCAATGGTATAAGGAAGTTATTATAATGGGTAAAAATTTCACAAGTACCAAATTCAACCAATTCTATCCTATACGTTTCTAATTGTTGTAGATTTTTAGCCCGCAAAAACGCAAAAACAACTAAGCAGATTGCTCTTAAATTCAGAAGACGCCGCGGTAGGTTTTTATAGGCTGAAAATCTTTGGAGGTGATTGGTGAAAGGGGTTCAATGACGGTGGCGGTAAAACAAATTTTTGACGAAAGGTAGATACACCACCGTACCACCGAAACAAAAATTCAATCCAAACAATGGGCAGAAGCCAGTTGCAGTGCATCGAAGAAAGCAAAAGTGGTTCCATCAGCTAACAAAGCTATAGCCACCATATTTTGCGATGCTCGTGGTGTTATCTTTATAGATTATCTGCAAAGGGGCAAAACAATCATAGGAGAGCACTAAGCGTCGTTATTGGACCAGCTGATTGAAAAATTAAAGGAAGAACAACTGCATTTGGCAAGGAAGAAAGTGTTGTTTCATCATGACAATGCACCGTCTCACTCATCGGACACTGTCACGGCAAAATTAGTTGAATTATGTTTCAAAATACTTCGCCATGAACGTTGCAGTCCAGATTTAGCTCTATTTGACATTTTCTTGTTTCAAAACTTGAAAAAATGGCTAGATGGAAAGAGATTTTCATCTAATGAGGAAACAAATGATTATTTTGAGGCGTTTGATTCGTCTTATTCTAGTGAAGGCATTCAATGACTTGAACGTCGTTGGAATAAGTGCATTGCATTAAAAGGGGACTATGTCGAAAAATAAATGTAAAAAACTTGAATAAAGTACCTTCTCTAGTACTACTTACCTTAGTTTTCAGACCACCCTCGTATATAAAATCGCCTTAGTTGATATTGGAGGTACCATGTATGCACTTTCAGTCAGTATTAATTTTGACATTAGGTGTATTCTTTCATACTGATTAAACTTACATAAACTGATAATCGACTAAATTTTGACATAAGTGATAAAAAT